>JABFPB010005602.1:0-13095 GCA_022817645.1 Ceratoteleas bidentatus
ACAATTATGGAATGAAATTTTGATGAGAATTATGGAATTCAGTTGCACTGTTTTCTAATTTTATCGATAGAACAGAATATAATTTCAAGTATGAAATTATATTCACTTTCAATACTTTCTATGGTATTCAATTCAGGAAAGGGAATGAATTGTAGAAGATAGCCTCGTGAATAAATTCCAAAAGTAGAATTCAGATGAATTCTACTTCTATTGAAGCAGAAATCGATTGCGTAGAACTGACATTTTTTATTTCAATTGTTTAGATTGTGAATTGAGAATTATACAATTCAATTCTTCTGAATTAACTTTAATCAAAAACTGTTTGCAGGGTGTAATTGAGAAGTGGAGGTAATAGCAGTTTGGATGGAAATATGTAAATTGTAGATAGCGACCAATGAGAAATGAGTGTTGTTCCAAAAATTAATTTTAACCCAGTAAATGTAAAACGATTAAATACGATAAGCAATTTTGAATTGCATTTCTATTTAAATTTGTCAGGAATCGTATTCCTGCTGATTGCAAACGATAGAAACATTGCTGAACTAAAATATCATGATGAGTTGAAAAAACACGACTCTAATGAAAATTTGAACTTGGAAAGTTCGAGCCATCAGCTTTATACCTTACCGAGTGAGCTAATCTAACTTATAATGTCTGTAATTTAATTTGATTATAACTGAAAACGAGCTGTTATGTTACTGTGAAAGCGAATCAATAATAATAATAATAATAATAACGACGAGAATAAATAAAATATCAACAGATAGTAACTGCAAATATAAATCAATTGTAAACAACTCATTCGCGATTATATACGATTCAACCCGATTCAACACATACTGTTCGTTTGATGGATGAATCCTAATTGTTTTCAATAGTTTTAATCTTTTTTCTATCGTTTTTTCATTTACTGGGAAGTAAATGGGTTGGATTATATCAAAAATTATTATCGCATTAAAATTTAATACTATTAATATATATATAAACATTTAATACGATTACTTACAATAATATTTCGAAAAAAATACTGATTTCTCACTGGTTATTTAGTCCAATTTGATACAATTCATATTTTTATCCAAATTGATCTTGTGTCTCATTTCACAAATAGAGCTTTGTAATAGAACTTATTCTCGGATTGTGCGAAAGTTTGTCTTTTTGAACGAAAGTATAAATTAACCTTTTTAGCTTAAATTAACAGTATCAATCCTGAAATGTCTTTTAAAAACTGGAATATTACACTATAAAACTAACTCGACATATATGAAGTCTTAATACTACTATACTGCGCTAGAAAAAATACAGCTTTTTAAGTGTTTAGTTTTTTTTTGACCGAACTGTCCTAAAATTAAGCATCCGGTTTTTACAAAGCAGGTATCTTTCGCATAATAATTTAATTCGAATCCGAACAAAGAAATGTACCTTTTCTGGGCAGTAGCATGCAGCTCAAACGCAACTTATTAATGAATTCTATTTGCGGTTTCATCAAGGTTAACGACATCAAAAGGTTGAATCGTTGCGGGATTATATCTGTATTAGTATATGACTAACTTATATCCAATTCATTAAAACAAACAATATTTTTGTGGCTTGAAAACAGTTGAAAAACACCTGTTGCAGAAAAAGAAATTAACTTTAAGAGTCATCAGCTCGAGTGTTGAATGTTTATTTGACGGTTTAGATTTTGTAACCATCACACATATGACTGAACAGGCTGCACTTTTACCTTATTTCTGTAAAATCGCGCTCTTTGCAGTTTGATATTTCTTTACATAGGTAATAATTTAATTTTAGCTTAAGACGTTTAGGTTGGCTTAGGGGATAATTTCTAGTAATTTGATTTATTTGATATAAAAAGCAGCTTTTGAAAGATGATTCAAAAGCTGTTTTTTATATTTTATATGTATGTGTCTTAAATTAATATTATTGAGCCTTAAATCTTACATATTCCAGAAATACCGAGGACACCAAATTCATATTATTTTTAGGACATAAGCAAGGAGTAATTTACCAAAATTTGGTTTACTTTGGCTACGCCGTTTTTGAGAAAATTAATTTTGAAGCTGCGATAAGATAGAAGGCATGCAGATTATACTAAAATGAGCTAATTCGCCACTGATTTTCTCGAAAACTATAGTCAAATTCAACCAAATTTTGGGGAATTATTCATAATAAGTTTAAAGCTGGCATAAAATTTGAACTCCCTGGCATTTCTTTTGCAAAATAATCCAACTTCCTTAATAAATTCTAAAAAACAGTATTACATTCCAGATAAACTCTAAAAAAGCATTTAGGTAATTTTCCCGCTATACATTTAACAAAAATTAGTCGTCCAAATGAATCCTGTTAGATGAATTCAAATGTACAACTGAATTCATTTAAATGCATGAGAGAGAACATAATTACCGTCCTTTATCATGAAATACGAAGTTTTCGATTAACTCTTAAGTATGTAATACTATTTTTGCATTAACAATGAACCACAGACTTTATTTTACATTTTCAATGCTGAAATTATCCACTTTTGATTTAAAGTGTAATTAGTAATTTCTTACAATATAACCTTACCTTAAAGTTGGATTTACAAATCTGTTAAGAACAATTTTTTAAATAACACATCTTCTTTGAAATATAATAAGTTATACTATTAAAAGTCAACTTGTCTAACTTTCAAAGAGGATAAAATTCCTGGCGTTAAATTTAAACAAAATTTCTACCAAAGCGCGGACATTTTGCACCGGAAGTGCATCTCATTTTCCCCTAATAGATGGAAATGTGTAGACACCGTTGAGTATAAAATGTTACACCGCATTTTTACAGTGTAACGTGCAATTTCGGGCGAAAAACGCTAGTGACTCCGCCGATATTCCGACATCCGTAATCTTATAAAGGAAACTCTTAAGATGCGTATTTTAATAACATCTGGGAAAACGCAGTTTGGGCACTTTGTGAAAAAAACGCGAATGTTCATACGATAAATTTTAGCCACTCAAAGTACGCTGTATACTCTCTACCCGCTGTTTTCAAAGCACACCGTTATCCTCTCGACACAAAGTAATACATTCCTACAAAAATTCTCCAATTATAACACGCCTCATCTTTTTATAAAACTCCCTTTCCCAAATATTTATCAACGCATAAGCTCTGCAAAACTCGCCAACAGTTAATTGTACAATCTGAGTCCGTTTGGATAAATTCATTTTCGCGTAAACTAAAGCGAATTCCCCGGAAAACGGCGCAACATTTTTGCATCGAAACTGCAGCCTCGATAAAATCGCGCATATTTACGTTTTACCTGTTACATTTGCTAAGCTTCATAAATGCATTAAAACCGTTCAATTTTAAACTCCAGCGCGCATTAAGAAGTTTCGCCATTTTTCACACGCAACTGCATACACTCACCAAGACAGTGCTCGGTCGAAAATCTCGCAGCCTTTTTCCGTAAATTTTCGGCGAAACTCAATTACACAACCACGGTGTAACGCAGACATAATCATTTCCGCTGCTGCCACCTTTTTTCGTCTCTTTGTGCATAAACTGCTCTTTACCTGTTTATCTTCAATGGGAATAATTATAGAATTATCCAATTATTATGCGAAAACGCATACATTACCGTCATGAGTGATTACTGGCTGTTATTCAGGTGTATTTTGAGGCTGCCGCGCGCAGCCGGGGTCGTTATAGTCCCGGCGACGAAGACACTAAACTGCGATTTATATAGATCAGATAAGGACGCTAAAAACACCTTTGCGCGCGACAATTCAAAACCCACTGTTTTAACACCGTCAACAATATTCGTTAAGGAAATTACAGCAGTCCTGTTGGGTCAAATGAACGTCTAATATAATTTCCGTGATAAACAATTGTTGAAACACTCAAATCTAGTTGATAAAGCAACGCAGTTTCGCGATACGAAATGTACATAAAATAAATTGTTGGACAACAGTTACGTGTTTATATGTGATTAAATTAGTAACATCAATTATAATTCATCACTGTCAGATGAAATTAAGGGACTGATTTGGTATTAATTCATGTATCGTAGTTTTCAAAATTAATCTTTGCAGAGAGTTTCTGGCGATGTTATTTATCCTGTTTATCGTTCTTTTAGGATTAAATAAGTTTTGAAAATTATTTTTAACGGGTTTTTTCTCGATTAGTTTTGTTTGGATAGCGACAATTTGTAATCAAAAGTGTTTTTTCATTAATATCATTAAATTCGGAATACCGAAGATATCGCAAAATAATCATTAATCATTTATAATTTCGCCCGTTTTAATGTGCCAGAGTAATGAAGCGAACGCATCATACTTGAATGCCGATGCTGGTTTGAAACGCGAAACGTTCGCTCGTAATCGCGTTGCGCATAAACAGTTCGCGTTTATCGCAAATGCGACGTTTTTCATATGTGTCTGCTCCGAAGAGGAAACACGATCTAAAGAACTTAATCATTTTCCGATTTTCGCGACCAGCCCAATGTAGCAGAAATAACACACATGATTTGCAATCTCACTGTAAGGGCGCAAGCGGAGTTCGACTGTTTGTGTTTTCGCTAATGTCTTACTTGATTTATACTTTCAATATTCGCGATAAATTCTATTCTATTCCACATTAAAGTGTCGTACATGTGATTATTCTATCGTATTACGCAGGCTGACGTCTAATTGAAATTCGAGGTAGAATGAAGTTTAGCGTTGGGGAAAGACATTTCCTTAGTGATGTGAAATAACTTTTTATTTTTCGCAAATTTAGTATGATTTGGTTGTGACAGCTGAATTTCTGTGTAATGTTTTGTGAATCGATTTTTGGTTTGGGGAAGTAGTTTAGTTTAATGATACTAAAAAAGGGATTGAAAAAAACACGATCACTAAATGTAACGATCGGTTGTAATTGATGGGCTTGGTTAAGGAAGAAAAAAGAACGACTAACGGATAATCACGGATTCACATTATTTACCGCCAATTATGTGGTGTTCGTTACTTTTTTTGCTTGCGAGCTGATTCAATTTGTACCATGACAATTAAAATCATATGTTTTCATTGTTATTTCATTTCTGTGTAGGAAGATGAGTAATAATTAAAATGAAAAGTAATTCGAACTGTATAATTTATGTTACGTTCATAAAAACATATATCATTATTGTAATTTCACTTTGGAATTCAAGTAAAATATATTTTACCTTTATAATGAAATACTCTGATAAGGGGGGTGCGAATGTTGCCCAAATGTATAAAAACGTGTAATTTTCATCAGAAAATCTTGATGTTTCAATATTTTGTTATTTTTAGGATATATTACAAGTAAATTGAGTGAAATATGGGAAAATAAGGGTTCTCCTTTTTTTAATAAACCCCTTCTTTTATATCTAATAAAAGCAACTCAAAGACGGAATTTAAATTTTGAACTTTTCAAGGTATGATTTGTTCATTGATAAAATGTACAAAACAGGTTTATTTCGATCTATTTTCGCTATTTTTAACAATAAAAGTGGTGTAACTTTTATTTAAACAAATGAATCGAATACTCTTAAAAATTCTTTGTTACATTGCGGATTAATTCTATAAATATTTTAAGTCATACAAATATTGGGAGACAAATAAATCAGAGTGCGAAGAAACACGAACAATAAACTTTTCAGATAATTTCAATTAAAACGTGGCAGTGTTTATTATACGAAACAAAAGATCAAAAAAAGTTCAAATATCATTTTTCTATAGCGCGCCCTTAGAAATAAAATTGCTCAAACTATAACCTTTGATCGGTATTGTAAAATGTCTTCTTTCTTTGAAAATTCGTGTCTGCACTTTTTACAAACTACAAATCCAAAATTTCAAAAAATGTTCTTCTACAAACATTGCACCTGACAAACTAACTTTCCTTCAAACCCCTTCTAAACCTCATTTTTATCCTTTACACTCCATTACAAATATTTACACATCCTTTAATTACGCGCTGTGCAGCTCGAATCTGCTAATCCCCAGACGTTTCACCCAAACGCTCATTTCGCTCGAAACAATCCTCGCTCCGTTGATTCAGTGCGAAATGATTATTAAAATTGCACCGAAAACGGTTTTCAATTGAAATTCCGAATTTGCGCGGCTGTTCTAACCCCGCGACTAATCTGGCAGTGTTAAATGTCCGCCATCAAACGCTGCCATATTTAAAGCAATATTTACGCAATTAGACGCGGCGAAATCTCGACTGTGTATTATTAAAGATAATGCGCCTTTAATTCAGCGCGACGTAAAACACGCTGGAAATGTAGCCGCGCGCCGTTGTGGTCTTTACATTTTTTTACGAGGCAAAAAAATTTAATTTTGTTGCAGATCCTTTTATTGCGACTGCTTTGAGAGTTTCAGCGGCGAGCATTGCGGCGAGGGACCACTTTGTTTACGCGATCAGCAAAATTATGTCTGCAAGAATGGCGGGACGTGCAGGTTCACTTTAAATTCTTTCATTTAGATGAAAATCGCTTATGTGATTTCTTCGCGTATTTTAAATACGCTCTTTAGGCGCATTAACGTTCGTCGCGCTGCGAATTTGTTCGTTCATTTACCTTTGTTTGTGTCGCAAGGGAGCTGCGATAAAACATTCATTTGGCGTAAAATGTTTGGCGCAATACTTTTCCATCTAGCCGGATAAATGGTTTTAATTAAATTAATTATTTTGCGTTGAAACAATACGGGTTTTATAATAATGTTAGTTTTGCCGAAAGAGCATCCGCATTCAGCGCGACGTGCTATTTAGCTTGAAAGCAGATTCTTGGGCTTCGTTCTATATAAATCCTTTTTATTCGAGAATAAGATTTTTTCGAGTGGAAGCAAATTTAGAGCCACTGTATGTATAAACAAGGAAAATTTCACATTGTGACGTAAGGATTATGACTCTGAAAACTGTTTTTCAAAAATAACTCGGATTTTAAACTTTGACCGATGACATCTTCGTGGTCATTTTAGTTCAAAGTTAATTGAGATTTTAATGAATGATTACTTTTTTACAAAAAAAAAAAAAAAATGTTTCTGAGTCTACAAACAGAATCCTCAAAACTATATATCAACTTCCAAGCCAACATTTTACTTCAAATTAAACCCGAATTCGTTAATTTCAAACCCATTAACAATGTTGTCCTTAAAACTGCAGCAGAATGTCATGAGACAGAACATAATTTTTAGTTTACACTGGTCCTAAAGTTGAGTTTCATTAGCCAGCTTTTACCTCAGTTGTACTCAGCAGGATTTCGTCCCTTTCAAAGTTTCTTTTGAGTGCCCAAAATGCCCCGAGGCAATGCAATATTACAAATGAAATTACATGAAAAAATTGTCTGGTAATCTCTCAGGCAACTTGGCGCAAAATCCGTGCGTTGCATATGTCCCCGCGGCTTTTCTGGGGACACCTGCGAAAGGCTGAATGCAGAAGCAAAGGATAATGGTAAGTTGCTCCATCGTTGTCAATTGTTGCCAACGCTTCAGATGGCCGCTTTCAGTTTAATATCGTACGCTATGTCTGCCTCCAGTATAATGCGATCTTCGTTGTACTAATCATATGTGTATTAATAATAGATAGCCTTAGTGAGCTTACATTCACGCTTTGTCTTATAAGTTGGAATGACAGGCGCTTACAGCCTGTTCTAGCGTAGATTCTGATTAACGTTGATTGCGAGCGATTAACTGCACGTCTAATTAATTAACAATACACTTGAACCGCGTAAGTTCGTGTTAAATCGCAAATTAACGACCCTTTTCTTTAGGCTGCAAAGGAAGAGATTGCATCCTTCAGTGTCCCTTTTTGGGGAACAATCACTTCAACTGCAATTGTAAAAACGGAACGCGAATTTACAGCAGTGAGTCTGATAGTCTGTATGTTAGTAGTTGTTTACAGTAGAAAAAGCAGTGGAGACAAGAAAAATGTGCTGAGATAACAGCATATTTTCTTTTGACTTAGAAAAACACCGATTAAGGGATGTTCAAATAATCAAGAGGAGAAACTGCCGAGGCACGTTTTTCTGTAGTGTAAAATGATCAATTTTGAAGCATGTTTACTTGAATTCAGTAGCAAGTAAATATGCTTTAATTTTATAGTCGAACTTTAAAATTTTGTGAGAATTTTTCAGTTATCTTGCAGTTACCTTTCAGTTATCTTAAAGTTATCTTAACGTTATCTTTCAGTTATCTTAAAGTTATATTTCCGATATCTTAAAGTTATCTTAAAAGTATCTTAAACTTGTCTTAAAGTCATCTTAAATTTGTCGTAAACTTATCTTAAAGTTATCTTTCAGTTATTTTTCAATTACCTTTCAGTTATCTTTCAATTATCTTTCAGTTATCTTACAGTTACCTTTATCTTAAAATTATCTTAAAGTTATCTTAACTTTAAGGTGTGTGAATGAAATATGATTCATAACCTCCAATATTACTAATATTTCGGACGACAAGGATTATCAAAGACAAAAAGTAGGAGATTTAAAATTTATTTAATTTTACATTTTAATTGATAAGTTTTTATATTATCACCTTCAATTTCTGTAGTAAATGTACCATTGTAATGAATCTAAGGATATAGTCTGAAATTTTAAAGTAAAACTTAAAATTTAAAGTAAGTTTGAAAATTTGGTTGAAAATTAAACTTTTTCCCAGTGCGATTAAATCTGATTACGATTTCCATGTCATTTTGTTCAAATGATTAGTCTAATGAGCGATTTAAATAACTATTTTCGCGCGCAAATTCTTCTCCCTTGAGAACTGTGCAATCTTCCGGTGTCCCGACGAATCAATCTTTATCTTATTAGCAAGACTGTCGATACCCTGGTTGAACCTTAGCTTTACATCTTTATGCCTTGTCAGGTCGATCGCGCTACGAATGCAGAATCAAGTTATCAAACGTTTCGGCTTTATACCAGCTGGATGGAGATATTGAAGTACTCCTGAATAGACAAGTGAGTTTATTTTTATAATTAATTTCCTGTTCCACCCTCGCACTTGCTATTAAACATACCGTTAGAGGTTTAATAAATATTAACGACCCAAAGAAATAGTTTAGGCCGTAAAAAGAAGTTGAAATTAACGTTAAACATTTACAAAATCGTTCCGTACGATACTAGGAACGCTTTTACCACTTTTAATCTGCCATAACTTTTATGTTAGGTTATTAGAACGCGAATCGTTTTACGATTTAATAACGCGGCGTTAAAATTGTTTTACAAAATAATTCCTACATGCTTTGCACGCAGCTGACGGAATATTTGAAGAATTCAAATATTAGCTCCATGGAGGATTTAAAAGTCCTGAATGTGACGTAAGTAGTAGTGATGGTTTTTTTAAACGCGATATTTGTACATTTCGTGTGGGGAAAGGCGACTAATGTATATTCCATTTTTAATATTTTAAAATCGGAAAACGAGTAAGCGCAACTTTTGCAAACATCAAAGAATGCATTCCCGAGGGTTGGCAGCATTCATTTCGGAACTGCCAACTTCAAACTTGTCCGCGCTGCCTAATTTTCCACACTCATTGCACAATACTATTTCCCTTGAATGCCCTGACAGATGAATAAACATGAAAGCAAAGCTTCGAGGTGGCTTGATTCATTTCTTACAGCGACTTAGATACATTGCATTTAAATTTGTGCATATAACGCTTGTGTACAGGGTAGGAAATACGAGAAATGAAATAAGTCGTTTCTTGTTAGGGTGTTGTAGAAACAAGGCATTTTTTAAGCGTGAAAATAAAAAAGAAAATTGGTTTAATATTGTTTTTTAGTAAAAAAATGTCGTCTATAAATATTTACTTGTGTACTTCTGTAAATGATCTCAAGAAAAACACATCCCTTGTAGAAAAATTCAATTTCTGAAAATATCTGAAAACATTTGAAAATCTCTAAAAACCTCTGAAATCCTCTAAAAATTGGAAGAATTGTTAGTGTTTTTCAGAGATTTTCTGAGATTCTTAGAGGTATTCAGAGATTTTCAGAGATTTTATTTCTACAAGGAATTGTTTATAATTTGTGGCTTTTTCATTGAAAATGTCAATATTTTTCAATATATAAAACGGTATTAAAATGTTTCGGATTGTTGAAAAGCTCTGTTGTAGCAACATTTGAAACAATGATATTAATTTAGTTTGTTTGAAAAATCTGTTTAAAGTGGTTATATCGTTGAAACAGATATCTCTCCGCAGTACATTTTCGTTTAAATAATTAATGCGATAACGCGAGAATTAGTTGTATAACACGAAACAATGCAACCAATTTAGTACACTAAGATCGGACCATTCATTAAGAATACATTGACCAAATTTGATTTAATTCAGCTAATTTTATTTTCACCGGAGAAATTTATTGTAAACGCATTCCGGTCTGTAATATATAAATCCACAAAGTTTTCATAAAACGATCAATTCATTTGTACATAATCTCGCAAACGTTTATTTTAACTGAAATTTAATACTCTAATAATTGAAAGTCAATACAGTTTATTAAATATCTTTTAATCTATATTACGCACATTGTACACTATAAAAATTTAAATAACCTAATGATATATATTTGTTCTCAATGCCATTTTTCCAACCTATTACACATTTTTCCTTAAGCATCATAACATTTCACATTCTGTTATAATTTGCGTACTCCATATCAAATCAGTCCCGTAACATTTCTATTTTACAGTACGAGTTGCCTCCGCTGAGAAACAAGTTTCGTCTAACAAATTAGACGGCATTAACAGACAATGTCTCTTTGCTAACTAAACAGCGTCTAAACCAGTCATCGCATTATTTACATCTAACGAGAAATGCGACGAAAGTAGACAATGAGTTCATCATTACTGACAATCGCATTGTTTAAACGAAATGTATCCGAAACCCATAACACTGTTAACTATTTTACATACACCTCGCTGCCTGACATTATTTATGTATATATGGCTTGACAATAAGAATGTCAAGCTTAATGTCATTGTCTAGAGGATTCCACGGATTACACTGAATCGAAACAATTTGATATTTCAAGACAGTAGCTGTATTCATTGTTTTGCAACTTGCATAAATTTAAATTGTTCCTTTTTGTCAGACTGAATCCAAATTGACGGAATTTTGTACAAAAGTCCCATTGTCAGATCACTCAGATTTTGTCATTCTCTCCGCTTGACAATACCGTTGTCTGCTTCAGCACATTTCACTTTAAACAACTGCCCATTGTACGACGTCAATTCGTCTATCTGCATTATCTGCTTTTTATTGTCACTTGTCGATGAATGATACTTTCTCACGCAGAGACAAATATTAGAATGTAAGTCACTGGGCTGTAATTGTAGCAGGAGTGAGGATGTAATTTTCATTCTGATGAACATTCCGACGCAATATTTCCCCAGACGCTCTGCTCTAATTTGTGACGAATTCGACTATAATTGTAGTAGAAAATACAAGAAGTTTTCGAATTAGAGGATATACTGGGGAGTATATCCTCACTTAGTCGTAATTACAGATCGACGTGCTGCGCCATTTTTCTCAACGTACTGTGTATTTAAACTAACTCCACTCACTTAAGCAGATTAATTTAATGTTCAAAGACCCGCAGAGAAATATCTTAATAAAAATAACAAATAGTTTGAAAAAAGTTTTCATTTGTCCATCTCGAAAATGTGGGTACCATTTGTCTAACTGAAAAGTACAGATTGGATGAACACAAAAACGGCTGGATGATAAATTTCCGCCACTACGTGGCGCCACTCATTCTCGCAAGCGTTGAACTTTATGCGCCGTATATATAGTCGCTTTAAACGCAGTTTTGCAATACAATACTGCTTTCGCAATTGTGTTCTAAAGTGTCATCAAGTGGAAATTACTTCTAAAGAGGAATAGAAAGTCACTCACTGAGAGTCAAGTAAATCGAAAAATAATAATAATAATCTCCAAAACCAGATATTATCTTACATAAAATACAGATTCCATTAACTTAATAGTCAATAAATTATTTACAATAATTTCAAATAAATTGTTTACAATAATTGTCAATAAATCGTTTTCAATAATTGTCAATAAATGACTTCGACCGGAATTCTCCGTTGTACACCTATCAAATATCGCCTCATCTTTCGTTTCCTTCCGCCGTTTCTTTCAATGCCCTAATTTTCTCCAAACATTCTATACCACCCGTCCAAACATTTTCCCGCTGTAAACTTCCCGACGGATCCCATACAATGCAGCAAAGGAAGCGTTCGAAATATTTCCTGCCCTCGAAAGTACACCCTCACTTATCTACAATTACAGCCGAACGTACTCCACTTTTCCCAATGCAGTATATTTAAGCTCCACCCTTGTTTGACAAAATCTGACAACTCGTTCGAGTCACGTTCCAAAATAACTACACCAATCTCCCCTAAATTTCGCTCTACGAGCCTCGTTCAAAAGAGCGAACAGAGTGAAAAAACACGACAAGCCCATTTCCATTCACCGATATAACCACTTTAAGACACGTCCGCCAATAACCCCGAATCGAACGGCATACATCCGGCTGGCGCCAACTAACATCCATGTTCCACAGCTCATCATCCTCCGCCGCCACCTTCCACTTTTTCGCCAATACTAATGACGGCGACAAAATCCGCGAAGCACTTAATCGATTGGTGCAGCGCAGACGGCTTAATAACATCTCATTGGAGCCGTCATATTTCACGTTCCAACAAAAGCCCGCGCTCCGACTCGAGGTGGGTATCGCCGCGTCAAAGCAATCAGAATCCCTTTCAGTCGCGCAAGGAGCAATTATTTAGCCGCGCGCGATATTAGCCCCGATTTATTTATCGGCCGCTCATCAGCCCGCCACTCATTTATTCCGCAATCAAAATTTTCCCCGGATTAATTTCAGCCCGCAAAGAGAGAAAAGTTGTCTTAATTATTGCTATATTATATAGCAAATCTTCCTCTTTTGGTACATGAATTTCTCATAATTTGCTCGTATTATTTTCAGTTCAAATTACTATATTTTTATAGTAAAGGAAAGTTGTATGTCTTAAAAAAAAAAAACTTTTTCCACGCAGAGTCTCGAACCCGCGATCTTGAGGTTTACAGCCGGCGACTCTTCACTCTTCTTGTTTACAGCGTT
>JABFPB010005603.1:0-13093 GCA_022817645.1 Ceratoteleas bidentatus
AAATGCCTTAATAGGCTATGTAAGCATCTGATTTGACGTTAACGCCCTCTGCAAACTCCAACAAATCAATGCTAACTTTCGCCGTTTTCTGCGATCGATGCTCACATAGCATATTTTGGTGTAAGAGAAACTCCCATTATTTGAACAAACTGGAAGAGAACAGATGATATGTGATAGGCAGATGGCGCTGCTCTACCTTGAATCCTCGTGACTCGATGATGCGGATGTCAGCGGGGATCCGGTCGCCGAACTTGACCTCGACGACGTCCCCGAGCACCAGGTCCTCCGCCCTGAGAGTGAGCTTCTCGCCCTCGCGGATCACGGTGGCGAACTGCGGTACCATGTTCTTGAACGACTCCATGATTTTGCTGGACTTGCTTTCCTGGTAGTACGAGAAGATGCCCGTGACGATGACCACAGCGGCGAGCACGATGCCGAGGTAGAGGTTGTCGTCGTTGGGGTCTTCGCTCGTCGACGCCTGGATCGAGTAGGCGATGAAGCAGAGGATCGCGCCTATCCAGAGCAGCAGCGCGAAACCCCCGAACAGGTTCTTGCAGAACTTGACCCATTCTGGCGTCTGCTTCGGTGGGGTCAGGGCGTTCGGGCCATCCCTTTCGAGATTCTCTTTCGCCTTCGCGTGGCTCAAACCCTGCGGATTTGGAATCGGGGTTAGAAGGGGTCAAAAGAAAGGATTATATTTTGGGGGAGGATGAAATTTAGGACTTTGGGTGCTGGATAGAGTTAGATTTGTGATTCTTTAGTTGGGGTAATTTGTGGGTTTTTTTGGTAAGGTGTAAGTGTTGCACTAATGTTGGCACTTTCGTTGAGTTAATATCTTTTATATCTACTGTAAGTGTTAGTGTTAAGTATTATAATTTATCAAGATAAAGGAAGATGGAAGGATGGAAGGTTTTTGAATATAAGTGTTGCACTAATGTTGGCACTTACGATGATTAATATCTTTTATATCTATTGTAAGTGTTAGCGTTATAATACCTGACTGTAATAGGTTGATAGAAAAAGTTACATTGAAGAGATTTTCGAATTTTAGTCTTACACTAATTCCAACACTTATGGTTACAGAATTTAATATATTTTATTTGCGTTATAAGAATTACTGTAATTTCATATTATTTTAAAGGAATATAAATTGAAAAGATGTTTCAATTTAAATATTAAACACATGTTAACTCTTATAATCACAGAATCTAAAAACTGTTGTATTTGTTGTAAGTATTCGATGATAAAATGTAAATTCATCGAATTCTAATTTCAGATGCTGAAAAGGTTTTATACATTTAATTTTACTCTAATTTTAGCACTTTTAATAATATATACATTCCATATTCGCCATCCTCTAAATATTTTAAATATAATGAACATGTTCCAGTAAGATGAAACTGAATAACATTGTACTTTTTATTTCCAACACAGTGAAGGCTGAAATATCGATAGAACTATGATATACTATCCACATTTTTAAATGAATTTCGATATCGAAAATTTCAGATTTCGGGTAATGAAGGTTGGTAAAACTTTATAAGCAGTTATCGGCACCAATGTGAAAAAAGTTTAGTTATATTTGTTCACAATTTCCATTTGCCGTGTAAAAATTAGATAATTCTGCTTCCACAGATTGTTAATAAAATTTGTTATTTTTTACTTGTTTTTTTTTCAAGTGAATGTAACTCAAGCTGGAGTTAACAACCGAAAAAGTATTTTTTGGTCGTAACGTCATAGATTTTTTTCAAACAGCTTCAATCAATATTTCTAATTTAATAATGGATTTACAAAGTTTTCAACTTAGTGCCAACCAAATGCTTTTTCAATAGCAACTTTTTCATCAAAATGCCATTTAATTTTTATCTTAACAATAATACATTCTCAAAAATTTTAATTTTTTGTTTCATCCAATTTTCCTACTGTTTGGATAACATAGTGACCCAGTGAACTTTGATGTTGCGTCTGAACCTTTACTTTTTAATTTTAACGCACTGTTTTTTATAGCACATTAGAAAAACATTTCACAAGGACAAATGTCACGTGTCAATTACTTTCCAGTTTCTGAAAAAAGCTAGATGAAAAATTGGCATAGAAAAATAGTGAAACCAAATTATATACTCACATTTTCAGGGTGCGTTTGAAATCTCTGGTATAAATCTTCAGGGCTGATTTTGTGAAAGTCGATATCTAATTCTTGCTTCAAGTCATCCAAATTATCTCCTCTCCTCTGTTTTGCAGTCTTTCGCCGCGACTGTAAAGTAATATTGCGTCTATTAATATCGGCTGGTAAAAAAAACTCGTCATTTCCCCTCCCGTCTGATGCAGTATTTATAAAAAATCTTATTCCCCATTGACGGTTTGTCATATTTAAATCAGTATATCATATTAAGTACAATTCCCCCATTAAATACAAAATGTAAACAAATTGACATAAAATTGTTTACAAACAAAATTTTTAGCCAATTAATAATCCCGAAAGGAAAAAGAATAAAAAATAAATAAATGTTAATGTGATTACAGCGTTTATCTTTTAGTAGACACTAAAAGTAAACAAATTTTATAACAAATTCAAACAAAAAACTTACAAACAAACATTGTTTGTAAACAATAGTTCTTTTGTTTACAAACAAGACATGTTTGTAAACAAAAGTAACACTGAAAAGAAGAAATGCATCATTTTTAAGTGTTTTTAGTGTTTATCTGTCGACCTCTCAGTGGAATTGATCAGAGAATAGTGCAAAAGTAAGAGATATGACAAGAAGCGACTATTTGGTTCAATTCCAATATAAATCCACCACCGTGATTTTAGCATGGAATGAGGTTAAGAAGCGCAGTGCAGAGATGAAAAGAAGTTCCATTGAGTCGCGCCGGTTTTCGTCTGGGCACTTCGATGAGTCCACGATAATGACGTCTAAATGAATCGATTAATTAAATCCGTTCCATTGATAAGTCGTCGGGACTTTGACGGTAATGTGCCGCGAAAGTGCACTGCCGTCGCGGCGTTTGTTTAAATTTCATTTAAAGTTAATGCAATCGCGAGATTGAGAGACGATGGATTACGAAAGACGAATGCATCTTTTTTTAGAAGTGCCGAGGTCGCGGAAGCAGCGACGCCTCATAAGAATATTGAAAATTAGGAAAACGTTTACGTTCGTCGCGCAAAATGGTCATAAATAAAAAAAATTGAAATGAGAAGAAACATTTTTTCAACCTTCGTTTTGCAGTGTATTATTAGTGAGTTAGTAAATAAATGAGTTGGAAATTGAAAAAAATATAAGTGTGAGATATAGACATACATATGTCTGGATGCAAATTGCAGGTTAATAGTTTTAGTTTTGAGTTAGTAGATTTGCAACTTGCATTGCGAAGAATGCGAATCGATACATTTTTTCGTTCGAAATAAGAGCAGGTCCTTAAATTGAGTCAGCGTTATCTCAACGAAGAAACCTTGTTCGACGCGACAAACACGAAGTTGAGTTAATCAGATCATCTACTCGAATTGGTTTAGAAATAATAGTCGCATTTGTTCAAACAAACGGTCAAAAACCGAACGTCTGTTTATCATAAAACGTCTGTTTGCCAGTTTCCTCGTCAATTCCCGAGAAAATTTTTTTGTCGAATATCCGAAAATACACGTCAGATACATTGAATAACAAATCGCATTTTATTGCAGATTTTACAATTATCCACTGACATTATTTCAAACCATTGTTTACCTCGTTTTTTATTTACGCCCCAAACTCAAAATGTAAACATAAGTTTTGTTAGTTTGTTTAATTATTTTTGTTTACATCATTTATTTATTTACAACACAAAAACCCAAAGTAAACATAAGTTTTGTTAGTTTTTAGTTTATCTGACGAAGTTTGTTTACACAGTTCGTTTATTTACTTTACAAACTCAAAATGTAAACATTCCACACCTTTCCTTCATCATTTTCCATTCATTTATCCACATTGCATACTCCCATTTGTCTGACATTCAATTACCAGGAAGTTATACTAGTGCCACCTAGTGCCAAAAGTCCCAACTAAACCCACCACCAGAGGAAGCTTTCCATAAAGGGTGCAGAGTTATCGACTGAGTAAAAAGGTAGCCGTTAGATCTCGGAGAGAAAGTGTAGGAAAAATTGGCAGATGCATTGCAGCAGTGGTAGAAGTGAATGCAAACATTAGGGTAGAGATAGACATAGAGACAAGTAGGTCTGATTGGTCCGAAGATTAGGAGTAGAGGACAATTCGAGAAGACTGAAGTTTAGATTGTTTACAGAATAGCCCAGCCACCGCAGGAAGAGAACCATTGCGAAATTCGTGGACCATTATTATACCTTGTACATCCCGTCCGCTGTTTTGTTGTCATCGCGAATGTTTGGTAATGTAGCGACACGGTACGAATCTGAGCGGCCATGCTGTAAATGGGGCAACCAAAACATGTTTACATGAAACAAAATTAACGGTTGTAAATAAAAGTAAGGATAACAAATACTGGTAAAAATAATTCTTGGAGAATGAAAGTACTTAAAGAAATAAAATGCTGATATAAAAAGCAGTCAAATTATAAATAAGTTAATAAAATGAACGAGGACAGTGTTTTTGCTTTGCTCTTGAAGTTCCTCCAAATGTTTTGTGATTCAAAGATGTAATTGGTTGCTAAATTATAAAATGCGCTTACTGGGCATAAAATCGGATGAGTTTAATCACCGGACAAAATCAGCTGACATTTCAAAGGCGTTGTTTTGCTTAAGAAAATATGTGTGGGTCTTAAAGTATCAATCATATATTTCTGACAGTATATGAAGGCAGATGTAAGTGTAATATTTCTTATTTATGTAAACAATAAGTGCTTACATAATATTTAATTAGACAAAAATTTACAGATCTTCACTTAAAACCTTTTTTTCATCTCTTTAAAGTGAAGTTTAAAAATGTGTATATTAATTCTTAAATATCCCCATTCCCAAATATCATATACGTTACCGACTGATGGTAACCTAACTTCCTACTCAAATAAAAAATAACCTAAATCTCTAAAGCCCCCTTTTTCTCAGCATAAAGTCTCTATAAATAACTGTACGAAAATCGTACACAGCATCCATAAAACAAAGGATAATCCGGCGGGAAACGCGAATGTAATTGACACGGCGAACAGGAAGCGATAGCATTCTATTAATGTGCCTGTCTATGCACTATGTATTTAATTAAAGATTCGATTATCGAGATGAGTTGATACGAGTCAAAGTTACGTAACCGGCGAACATTGCGCCGAGTAATCGTGACGAATGCGGATCAATGTCACCGTGTTTGTTGCAACGCGGTTTAGGGTTACTTGATGAATGTAACATTGTTCTTTCCGTGCAAGTTAACGGCAGCATTCAAACTTTACGCCCCAACTCATTGGCCATAATCGAGCTGATTTAAGGAGTTTCTTTGCACACGCACGAAAGTGTAGGACAGTGTTTTGCTATTTGCAATAAACTTTTGCAATTCTCTTAACCTTCGGCAAAGTTAAGAGAAGTTTCATCTTCTTTCCCTTTCTAATATGCATAAAAAAAATTTATAATTTGTAGCATTTTTTTTGTTTTTTCGAATTTAGAATAATAGAGGAAAATGCAGTAAAAATGGTTAAATTTAAATCTTGCACTATCGTTCGCACTTATGATTATTTCATCTTTTATTTCTTCTATAAGTGTTGCAGTTACTTCCTCTCGTTTTAATACAGGATATAAGAAGAGGATATCTAAAATGGCTTAATTTAAATCTGACACTTAATTTAGCACTTATGTCTGTAAAATATCTTAAATCTCTGCAAGTAATACTGCAGTTTTATCGTACTATAACTGAGCATAATAGGAAAAGATGCAAAGATAGACGGTTTAAAAATTTTATAACTCCGACACTAATTTTAGCACTAATGATCACAAAATTTTCTATCTCTTATCTCTATTATAACTGTTAAATTATATCTTTATCCCTCTCTAATAAAAGCTGATAGATATCCCGACGAAAAAGGTGAATTTCAAACTTTATAACTCCAACACTAATTTTAGCACTAATGATCACAAAATTTTGTATCTCTTAACTCTATTACAACTGTTAAATAAAGTATATCTTTATTCAACCCTAATAGCTGCTAGATATCAAGAAGAAAAAGTTGAATTTCAAACTCATCAATTGTAGCACTTATAAGTGTTACTGTAATGTCATTTTACTAAAAATAAACATTAAAACGAAAGATTCACGATACAATTTTTTAATATTAAAAAATCCATTATTTTTTAATTTGAACATTTATTTCCACTCAATTTTAATTTCTACTATTTTCAGAGCAGATCTGTTCTAATGGTCTCTAAAGAAACTCTCTAAAATCCGAGTAAATAAACAAATATCGACGCTCCGATCGATCGAGCGGCACTTATTACAGCATCGGCTTAACGCTATTTATCGGCTTAGCGTTCGTTTCGCCGCTTCTAGGCTTCAGGGTCTGGAGTTGAGACAACGACAATGCACCGTTTCGACAACATTGCAAGTCCATTCGAGATAGAAGCGATCCTCTTCAGGCAAGTGGATTGTCGGGTGAACGAACTGTAAATGGATTTCCGAAGTTGCGTTTGGCCGGTCTTAGTTCGGAGTTGATTGAACGATTTTGTTCGGGAGATAATATTGAGTTAAGGCAGAGACGGTTTCAAAGCAATCGATGGTTGGACGGTTTAATAACATTTTTTAATTTGTGTGTTGTTGCGGATATAGATAGCGGAGTTACTTTGAAAAAGTCAATATTGACTTTTAATATTATAAACTCACTTAAATGGTTTGAGAGATTGGGAAATAATTGGAATTGTTTAATTTCTGAGATGAAGCTCCATTCTTTGTAGTAAAATAAACAGTGAGTCTAAGATTGGAATTTAAAAAAGCTATCCAATTATGTATCAATTTCCATCAGTGTTTATTAGTGTAAGATGAAATTAGACTAACACTTATGATGAATAGACAGATAAATTGTTAGTGTCAGATTGGAATAAGGAAATCTTTTTTATCATTGCATCTATTCCTATTATCATTCAATTGAGTGAGACAAAGTTGCTCTAACACTTATAATAAAGAAAAAACATTTACTTTCTGGTTATAAGTGCTGAAATTGGTGTAAGATTTAAGAAACTGTTCGTAGTTATATATTTGTAAGTGTGGAAAATCTTTGTAATGAAAATATGCACTAAGAAAAGTTACATCAATGTATTAGTGGCATACAATACAACTCGTGTTGGCTCAACTAAAACTTCTGTTGGTAAAACAGTCAATGGCTGCGACAGTACCAAAGTTGAGCCACTGCAACAAGCGTACAGTTAACATAATCACTCTCGGTTCAATTTACATTAAATTAATGTTGACTGCCATAGAGCACTTGTGTAGGTGTAATCCTGATTGGAGTAACTG
The DNA here is from genome assembly GCA_022817645.1 of Ceratoteleas bidentatus. NCBI lineage: Eukaryota > Metazoa > Arthropoda > Insecta > Hymenoptera > Scelionidae > Ceratoteleas > Ceratoteleas bidentatus. The sequence goes on from JABFPB010005603.1 coordinate 7,434, forward strand.
CAGCATAACAGTTTTGACGTTACAAATCTTATGAAAAATTCGTTTTTTATATTTTACATAAATAACTGCTGCTAAAATTTAGATGTAAATTTGCTCGTTTTCTAGCAAAGACTTGAAATGTCCAATATTTTTACCTATGGCGAAAGAAGAACTGATTTGCAAGATGTTTTTTTGGAGAATCTCAAATTTGGAAATTAGTTTCTGACATTAAATCCTTTTTGATGGGTAATATTTTAAACAATGTTCCCAATAATAATTCTCTATTCACCGTCCTTGTCCATTTAATTCATCTTATCACCAGTTTCCTCAATTTGTGGAGAATCAGCTTTATTTGTTCAATTAAATACGTATTGCCGCAAATTATGAGTCTAATCATCAGAAAGCTTAATAGAAGTTAAACAAACTGGAACTTTGTAAAAACTAATTGCACATCTCGCTTTACGAGTTGGAAATTGTTATTAACCGTCCGACCATTATTATTCAATTTATCATTTATTTTCCATGAAATTCCACAAACTTTCCATTTTATTCCCCGAAACTGTCTTTGCTTCCAAAATGTATTATTACCATTAAAAAGGACTTTCCTTGTTTACATAGTTTCAGGAAAATCTTGCATTTGTTGACCAATAGTAAAATATTTCAGTTATGTAATGAGTCATTTTAAGGCGAGACAGTAGTCAAAACAATTAGTCAAATCAGATACAATTCTTCGAAAAAATGAAACTATTTTTATTTTTTAAATTGTTTACTTTCTTGTAAAAGTAAATTTTCAAATTTTATGTTAAATAATCATATTTACTAACGATTCCCAGGATTATTGTAGAAATTAAAAAATTTGGTATTAATTGTCAGTTTTTAACAACAAACTCTAAATATTTCTCCCCAAAATAATCCCCAATTTCTGCCCTTTCATAAATCTGTGCTAAAGCAAACTGCTGAAAGTCCCAATTGCATTGATTGCCGCGAGAGGGCGCCGCGGCAGCTGGGTCCAGACACGCCGTGGACGTTGACTAATTGTCCAAAATGGGATGCAATAATTGCCGGAACGACGGAAAAAATGGAAAAGCGGCGCTCGCGGGTCGATCGTCGCGCGAGCAGACAACTGTCGGCAGGAATGCGCGCATGCCCAATGCAATGATATCTATCAGTTAACTACCCCTACGTAGCGCCATCGCCGATCGATATCCATCCAGGCCACCAGAACTCCTCACCCTTTTCACTTCTTCGATCGCGTGCACGTTAACTCCTGCGTGTCGCCTCGCTCCGTCCTTTTCTGTCTCGTTTTATTTTTAGATTTCATAGATTTCAGAAGACACATAAACAATCGATTCAGTGCACCCATATGGCACACACGTCCCAAAAGACCTTTGGGCGAAATCGCCAAAGGTGATCCGAATGGTTCATCTCGGAATGAACATTTGAAAAATATTTTTAATGTTTTAGTTTTGAAGCTTTTCTGTTTTATCGACGGAGTGACATTGAATGAGAGTTTAAATGTGATTTTATTTGAGTTATTCTCAAAAACTGAAAAAGTGACATTTTCACTTTCTTGGAGAGTGAATCGTTTTTTCACTTTTTGGGAGGTGAATTCATTATGAAAAAATGAAATTGCAACTTGAATTTTTGTTCACTTACTTTTTGGTTAAATCTTTAAAAAGTGAACTTATTCACATTTTGAATGAGTCTAAGTTGAGAATAAGTTGATAAATTATTATTGATTTATTAATAACAATTTATAAAACTTTATATATAATTTATTATAAAACAAATATTTTTTTTATTATCCATGTTGGTATGGAAATATTATAACTAACAAGTAACTAGGTTTTTGTTTTTTCGAATTAAAATGATTCTACGTTTTATTAATAAAAATAAGTTTTTTGAAACAATTGCACATCTGCTTTTTATTGGACCCAAAATTGCCCTTTTTTAATGTCAGTATTTCACTGTTTCATAATTTATTCAAATTAACTTTTTCAAAAAGTGAATATGCACTTTTTCAAATTTAGAGAGTAATTTTGATATTTTTGAAAACAAAATAATTGTAAGTGATAGAAAGAATTTAGGGTATTTTATGGACCACTTGATTTTTATTCATTTGCATCTCTTGGAATAAAGAAATAAATTTAAAGAAATGAAAGAGTAGAATTTTATTATTTTATTTCTCACAAGAAATATGAAGAAATCAAAATGAATTGCATAAATTTCTTTCTATAATGTTCAGTTTCTTTGAAAATTAATTACTCTTTTACCAACAGATTAATCATTAATCAGTTTTTTTTAATTTACGATATGTTATATATAGATAAAATGGATGGTTATTTCAATGAATTTTACAAAAAATGTTTAATCAGATGATTTTTTTAAGCTTTTTGTGGTTTTGAATTATAATGCAACATGTTTTAACATTCTAATTTTAAGACGTTGGTTTCAGATTCATCTTAAATAACTGTATTCAATTTAATAATATGATATATAAAACAACAGTCTGAATACTGAAATTAATTTTATAAAAATATTCAAAATGATCCATTTTCTAACCAAGTACTCGTAGTTTTTAAATAAAAATGAAGTTTTCAAAATTCTTAATTTAATATATATGTCAGTTTCCATGTTACCAACAGATTCACCTTAAATAGATTGGAAGTATGAATATTTAAACATTTTTTACGAATATTTAATTGCCGGAATATTTGCATAGCAGTCAAGAACTGGATAGTCCATTGATGGACAATTATTGACAAATTCATTTGATTGAGTCTGAATATAATGCAGAGTAAATAAAGCGTCTAACGTCGGCACCAGAGAGATTTTTTACGTCCACTTTTGAAATTTAACTGCTGGAAATTAATGCTTCCATGTGCCAATGCCTTATGTAACATTGCTCCAGTAATGTATTATTTCATCTAAGTCTGTCCAGTGTGAAACTCAATGCTGGAATGTGACGAAAGTGTGCATCATTTGAATATATTTAAATAAGTAGATTAAGATATGATGACATCAGTCAGCAAAATTAAATCCATTTTTGACATAACTCTGAATCAAGACGTTCGAAATTGTACAATCAGGCATTGTTTTACTCAGACATTTCAAATGTGTGTAAATGATGATGAATATGTTAACCGACGTTAGTTAATCAAATAACTTGACAGGAAAAAAGCAATGTTAACTTTTTTATTTATGTACTGAGTATTATGTAATTCACATAAGCAGTGATAGTTCATACATTGAAGTTTCTCAACACTTTTTATTGCTCTTATTCTACAAAATTAACTGAGTCTCTTTAATGAGCCATTTAACGTTTCTCGATAAATTAATCGATTAAATTGAATTAATCCATTTATCTGAGCAATTTGAGTTGTGTATATTAGTGCATTATTTATCCAATTACTTGTCAGAGATACAAAAATTTAATTTTGAAATACATGTATATTTATAGAATTACATTAACATTCAATTACATATATCTATATGTACAGATATTCTTGTTTTATGTATAATTAAAAATCACATAATTAAAACAAATGCATTTACCTTTTTAATTACATTAAAAAGGTTGATTAAAACTTTCCGATATCTAACACTGATATTGACTCTTCATCTGATAAAAATCTTCCATTCGATAATGTATAGTTCAACATAACTGAAATGCCATTTCACAGTAGTGAAAACGTCACCTTAATCCCAACTCTGGATAAATTAATGAAATTACTTTGACGAATACATCATAGACGTGATGCAAAGGAAGCAAACAAAATATACATTATGTTTAATCACATCCATCACATTTAGCTTTGTATCACGCTTAGCTTCCTTCATTGTCGTGTAACTGAACGAGTGTGCCCATTTACAAATAAGTTCCTTTTTAATTCTATTGACATATTGAAAAAATATATTGCTCTCTTTAAATTCAAAAAATATATAAATAATTACATTAAAAATCATAAATAATTGTACAAATAAAAATGTACTTTGAAACAGTTTAAAATGGTTAAACAGTCTTTGATTTCTATTCACATTATTCAACCAATACTAGGAAAAGATGAGAATTTTCCTGGTTTGTAACTGCTTTTCAATATCCCGCCGATATTTGTTCACTTATTCAAATCGTGCAATTCAGTATCAGTGACATTTCAGTCTGCATCTATCGTCAACTCTGACATTAAATACGTGTTTCTAGATAATTTTCCCATGTTGTTTCTCATGACCGAAAACGTACGATTCACTTAAAAGTATTTTTTCTCCCATTTAATTTCTGTAATTATTCAAAATAAAAAATTCCTCCAATGACGTTACTGTCATCCATTGCTCAATTGCAAACAAATGTACGAAAAATCGAAAAAGTGTATTTCGCGAAAAAGAAAAGCGTTATTCATCCTTTTGCAAAATGATAACGATCCACGACAGATCCACCTTAATTCACAACAATCGCAAGCCGAAACACTTTCCTCTCTAACCTAAAAACGAAAATACGTTAAGGACGCGGCAAACCAGCCGAAACTGGCTCGCGCCTACGTCAGCGCGAAACCGAGAAAAACCGTTAATTCAAACGCCCGGGACGCAGCGGCGAACACGACTTCCGTCAAACCTCGTAATTGCTGGTCATTGTGTTGGGTCCCGAACCGCCGAACGACACAAAACGGTTGCACTCGCAGACTCGGCCAGCAATGCGTGTTATTGCGTACACATGACGCGAGGAACCCGACTGTACTGAGAGCCGTCGCAAGGGCGTCGCCGAATTGATCGTGTTTACATAGAGGTGCCGATCGGCGTGCGTTCGGGTGCGTCGCTCTGCCGCACCGACCGGCCCGATCGGCCATTGGCTGTCGCGTTTATCGACGCGACGCGGGAAGGCGGCTTGCCACGGCGACCTTCGCGGCCCTGCCAGTTCGGACGTTTCGGGGCAAAGGGTGAGAGATTTGTGGCTGAAGAAGACGTGTAAGGGTTCGGAGATTTTGAGCGAGATATTATTGTCGTCAACATTTTCCCGGCAATCGGCGGATACCAAATATCTACAGGAAATGTGAGATTTCATGTCATGTCAGATTTCATGAGATCTTATGAAATTGATTAAAAAACTCTGATTTCTCATACGAGAACTCATATGAGATGTGAGATTTCATATGAGATCTTATATAATCGTTTAAGATCTCATGTGATAAATGATTTGAGATCCCAAAAGAAAAACCATATGAGATTTCATATCTCAAATGAGATCTCATGTGAGTTCTCATATGAGATCTCATGTGAGATTTGTTCATAGGGATGTGATGTTAGATCTCATATGTGATCTCACATGAGATGTGAGATTTCATATGTAATGTTAGATCTCATTTGAGATCGTTTAAGTTCTCATATGAGAAATAACGTCACTTTCGCAAATGAGAATTCATGAGATTTTTTCATAGGGACAGTCTACTGAAGTACCGATTTTGGGATGGGCGAAATTGGTACTTCCCAAACTGATTTTATTAAAATTTTGTTTACGAGTAGCTTTTGATTCATCGAAAGCTTGTACTAATTGCCAAATAAATTTTTTTAGTTATTAATTTGTATTAATAACTAAAGAAATTTTGGGAATTTTTGAACATTTAAGGTGAATTTCCCAATTAGTGACCGCTTAAGTAGACGACATTGCTCATTTTTTAAATAAAGTGAAA
>JABFPB010005604.1:0-13085 GCA_022817645.1 Ceratoteleas bidentatus
CGGATTTTTCCAACTTTGACACCGGATATCTCTTAAACCAGCTAGTGGAGCTTGATGAAAATTTGGATAATTAAAGTGCATGATATGAACAATGTTTCAGCAAAATTTGATCGAATTCTGACGATTTTGATTTCACTATGCAAATACCTTAATATAAAAGATCTGACTAAAACCAAATAAATTATCCAAAACCTTCAATCAGTTTTACCAATTAAAGATTCGTTTTAACTTTTTCTTTTCTTCTAATTTTACTACATACTAAAATTGTTGCTATGTTACTGGATCGAAATAATTTATTTAAAACTGGAACCTAATTTGGTATTGTGAAAACTATCTTTTAAATTCGTATTAGATACAAAATATAAATTTTGTTTATTCCTTTTCATTTATTCCTAATCTCTTGGAAATTTGAAATATACCATCAGGTAATTATATGTGTACGATCAGTTTAACTAAATGTGACATTCTTATTTGATTCATAAATTTACATAAATTAAAAATGTAGTGTAACATGTTATTGGATTAGATTCATGCAACGACCAGATAACTGTTTTAAATTAATAACTGAAAGATCGGCATTTCTCTATCTTTAGTACATAATATCATAATTTAACTCAGTTACTCAGTAAAATTAAGTTTAAGGTTTTTTCCGTTTTATTCGTACTCAATATCAAGAACATGTAATAAAACGTGAGGTATCTGAAAAGATAAGTTATAACTGAAAAAATTACTAAACAGCAATCTTAATGTAAACATTAATTTATATCATTATAAACTAAATTTTATTATTAATTTACAATTATTTTTTTATTTTATTATTAAATACAATTTTAAACTAAACTATTTAAAAAATATAGCTCGAGTTAAACAAAATTATTGTTTACTAAATGTTTTTTTCAGTACAAAAGAACAAATAATTTTTTTAAATTTATTTATCCGAATTAAATTATCGTTTTTGTTTCAATTTAAATGATGCATTTTCAATCGAAACCAAACAGCTTCCAAACTGCTCCTCTTCTTTCAGGTGATCCACCTCTCCGCACTGATCGCAAAGTCCATTATCTCGACGAATACCTTGCTTTCCTTAAAAATAACTGAATCGCATTAAAACGAGATCAGTCGAGAATTAATTGGCATCGGAATTCATATTTCGAGCGGCGTTCTTATTTCTCGGCGACTTGTTGAAAAAGTACCTAATTAACGTATTCATAAGTAACTAACATGCCTGGCGACGTTTAATGAAATTCAAAATTAAATCGCGCGATAAATTGCGCCGAACTGCACGATCCTTCCGAGTCGCGTGATCTAGATTTCGGCCGTTACTTGTCGCACGATTCGGACCCGTCGACTTTCAGGTCCAGTTTTTTTTGCCGCTACAGCATTTTTTTTCGTACCGTTTTCGATGCTCATTTGTTCTCGTTATGAATATCCGCGCAATTCAGGTGGTTGGCTCATATTTTTCAAAAGAAATATGATCTCAAATTTTATGCCAGCTTAGAACTTATGATGAGAATACATTTCTTAAAATTTGGTTGGACACACTTTTTTTTAATCAATCACCATTTTTAAAGTCATTTTTGTATAAATTATATGCCTTCTTATGGCAAAATTCAACATTTATTTTCTAAAAAATAGTTTAGTCATAGTAAACCACATTTTGAGAAATGTGCTGCTTTTTCGAAATGTAATATGAATTTGATATTGGTATTTCTGGAATATTTTGTAAAAGCAATAATTTTAATATAAGACAAATATGGTTTGAAATATATTAATTTAAAACTCATTCCTATAAACAGTATTTTAATATTTATAATTTCATCTTAAAACAAACGAAAAAACTGACCAAATGTTCGACATAATTCTCTGAATCTGAGTATATTTTATTACATAAGCCTTAAATTTATACAATCTACGCTTAGTAGTAAATATTTTGAAATACGCCACATCGGTAAAAACTTATAGATCTTCTATGCCTTTGGGCATAAGCGATAATCAAAACTACAACTACCATTGCTTAAAAGTTAATCAACTTATAATACTCAAAACTAACTGAAACCGTGATTGGGTACGGAATTTTTTACAACAAGACTTTGCCGTGTTTCTTAAGATTTCATTTCATCATAGATCGCCACTTCGTAGATAAGACCTATCACAAATTCACCTATGGTACACATAATTAAAATTCCGCGCAGTCTTGAAACAGAAAAATGTAATCCATGTCCAATGATCCTTTCTTGGATTAAATAATATGATGTCAAATGAGAAACGAGCTTACTTTGTATTCGTATAAAAATTTATAATTCATCAAGTTGATTTATCGCATGTTTATTATTGCATAGCACTGTCGAGAAGACTCTGGCGCCACGTCGCGTGGAACGGGATTTTCAGGATTCGCACCCTGGTGGTCGGAAGGGCGAGCAAAAGCAGTTTTTGCAATTGCAGCAATGTCAGAATGTCCACCTCGGGCAGATTTTCTGTGTTTGATTGATCTTCGCCTAAAACATTTCAAAATTATTCATATCTAAATTTGTTTCATTTATTCATCATTTAAAAATATATCGATTATCGAAGTATATCGATATATATCGATTATCGAAGTATATCCTTCAAGAATGTCCTTGAAAACTGAATCATCGACAAAAATAATTACAATTTCTCCGTTCCATCTCCATAAGCTCTGCATTTTTCACCGATTCCTTTAAGATATCCTCGATGAGCTCAGCACACGGAATAGGTTTCAAAACCGGAATGGCGTCGCCCTTTATCCTCTTCTTCAGTTCGGAGCATTGATCGACGAACAGGTCTGTGACTCGAAGCAGTTCCAGGGTGACGCCCCAGATGAAGTTCGTCAGCGTTTCCTTAAGCTGCGTCACTCCGCCCAGGATCATGTGGTTCGACGTCGCCGACTGCGATATGTACGTGGGAATGATGAGCAGCCGTTTGATATTGGTGCACTTTGCCAGCCAGACGTCGAAGCCCTTCTTGATGTCGAAGTTGACGAGCTCGAGCTGCGTCAGGCTCGGACTCTGCGACACACCCTCGAGAATGTTGAACGTGTGGCAGCCGCCCTGACCCTTCTCCAGACGCAGTCGCTCGAGCTTCGTCAACTTCAGGATGATGTCGGTTCCGAAATCGTCGGGAAGGTCGGAGCACTCGCCCAATTCGAGCACTTCTAAGTTGACGAGGTTTTTCAGCAGGTGCACGTCCTTCCGACCGAGTTCTTTAACTGATGTGAGACTCTGGAAGTGGAGTTGGAAAGTTAGGATTTATGGGGAAATTTATTTAAAGCCTCAACAAATTTTGAGTCAATGAATTTTTGCAGCAATAGTTCCCAAATTTGAATGATTTACAGATCAAGTAAGAAATTGGTTCAATGTAGAAATTGCACTAGGAATATTGCGAAATTGAATTTTGCTAAATCCAATTCTCAGTAAATAAAAATCAATTCTCAAAAAAATGATGAGAAGAGTTATCGTACCAGATGCACAAGCTGAGTAAGTTCGCACAATGGCTCCATACTGTCTGAGAGTGTCATGCCTGTTATGGCCTTCAGTCTCAGTTCTGTGCAATTTCTGAATTCCCTGATGTTCTTAAGATCGATCACGTCGCATCTGATCAGCATTGCGCTGAACGTCTCCAGCTGGGGGCAGTTTTGTATAACTGCCTCCACGACGTTCCCTGGACAACGACAGAGTTCCAACTTCTTCAAGCTCTTAATTTTCAGCAACACCTCGATGAATTTCGCCCAGATGTTCTCGCCATCGGGCATCAGGATTTTTCTCAAATCCAAATGCTGCGTTTGATAACGGTTTAAGGCTTCTGCAAAACCATCCCAGTCTGAAACCTAAAAATGGATATTGATAAATGTAACATTTTTTAATAATAACTTTTTATTTATTTTATTTCAATATATATAGGTGGTTTTGATAAAGAAAACAAATGTAAATTAAATAAGAACATATGAAGAAGACTTTTTTATTAATTGTTTTATTTTTATTTTTATTTTAATTGTTATATATAATGTTAATGTTTCATATAAACAGATTTCTCAAAAGTACCTGACTATTTTTCATGCGAACTGTACGCCAAAGTGAAGGATCCGCAGCCAGATCTCTCCACATTTTGCAAACGCGACTTGCGCGCAAAAGTTCCTGAACTTTTAGATAATGAAACACTCTGGAGAACGCGTGATAATAAGAACAGGCGTTCGCGATATTGAACCGACTTTGATCCACCTCTATTGGAGGTACAGCTTTCTTCCTAAAAAACCATGAAAATTCACACATGAATACAAAAATAACTCATCTGCATTTGGATGCATTCATTTTTAATGTAATTTTAAGAAAGAACAAAATGAATTAATATCTTTAGAATTAGAATAAGAAATAAACAAATAAGAGACGAATGGAGAATGTCCATCCAAGTTGTAATAGTGAAACTTGTAGGATCTGGAGGGAAAAGCGTCGGATTTGAAAGGAACGCACAAAAAGAAAACGTGTTTCGGCTCGCACGGGTCATTACATCTGCAATGCAAAAGCAAAAAAATGAATTAGATTTGTGTTGAAGCACTTATAATGATAATTGTGTTCAATGTTGCATAACGAATGACGTCACGTGATGAGCAAGTTTTTTAGAGTACATTTCGTGTCTTTTTTTTCTAATTTTATTTTAAGCCAGTGAACGAAGCTAAGGCAGTGTGCTTCGACCATAAATCCGAATTCATTTTTTTCCCGAATTCGAGTTACGAGTGTCGATTGTATTTATATTTCGCCGGTGTCGATTTGAGGGTTATCCTTAGGATCAGTAAAACCAAAGCCGAACACGAGGTGAAAAATATAAATACAACACGTACAAAGCAACTGCCAAAACCTCGGAAAAGAAATACATAGCGGCTTAGGATTTATTTAAGTTTAAATTTGATCAATGTGTCGAAATGATTGGATCATTTTTGTGAGCTATTACAAATTGATAAAGAAATCAGGGTTGGAATAAATGTTTTCATTTATGATAAAATGATTTTTCTATGTCAGTAAATATAAAATGAAATTAATTATTTTAACCAAAATAAATAAAAGTAATTGAAACAACAGTATGGATTTTTATTTACTTAATTAAAAATATACAATTGAAAATCTCTTCAATAATTAAATACAATTAAAAACATCTTTTTATTTCTCTTAAACCATTCCAATCCTGAAAAACTAACATAACTTTTCCACAAAAAATTCTACCACAAACTCCAAACAAAATCTCCAAAAACCAACCCACCTTTCAACATTTTCTACTTCGGAACAGACTTTTACGTTTTCCCCCTCGACTTGCTCCCTCTCATTTTCTCTCTCCTCTCTCTCAACGGGACTCTCCACCGCACTTTCCTCCGCAACTTCCATCCCAATCGGTTCCATCCCGATCGGTTCCTCCACCCTCTCCTCCCCCTCCCCGTTCCCCTCCTTCTCCACCTTCTGTTCCACCTCCCCCTCCCCTTCTTTCTTAGAAATCTGCTCCAAACTCGGATTCGACAGAATCGGCGGCGGCTCAGAATTCTGCACCGAATTCTGCAGAGGCTCGCGCCTCACAGGTGGCGCCACCTGCGGCGACTCCTTAGGTTTCTCCCGTTTCGCAGTGATGGCTGGTTGCACGGCCATCGCGTTGTCCTTCGGGATGACGATGTACTTCTTCCCATTCATAACCGCGAGGTTCTGCGCGGGAAGCAGGCTGGCGGCATCGTTGGCGCCGAAGAAGTCGTTTTTCTTGTCGTTTGGCTTGATGTTCGGAGAGTTGAACTTCGGGAGGTTCGGAGGGGGTTTCGGCAGTTTGGGAGACTCTGATTGGTTGATTCGCTGCAGTTTTGGAAGAGGCATCAGTCCGGGGGACTTGTATTTGGAGGTGGCATTGGCGCCGAGAAGACTGATGGGGATTAGGGGCGGCGGCGTGAGAGTAGAGGGCGCTGTTGGCGGTGGCGGTTCGTCGGTGTCGTCTTTGCAGTTCTGAAAGAATTTGAGAGGTGGTGGTTGGTGGATTAAGTGGGACGTGTAATCAGCTGGACGGTTCGAAAGATTTAGGGGACTTCTATGAATTTGAAAGAAAACCGAGTGTAAAAAGTGTTTGACTGATGTGTCAATAGCTTTTTGTTTGTGATAATAATTCATTATTGAGGTAAATTTCGTTTTTTGCGTAAGTCATTCCATTTATGTTAATATTGTTAATGATGGTTATTTTAAAACATGTTTGAATTAAAGAATGTGATGTATGGATTCTTGTTTTGATTTTTAATTTGGAGGTTTCTCAATTTCAAAATTTTTAGCATAACCCTATCAGTCAGAAAGATATAAAGTTGATTATACTGAAGTTGGCCCTTTTCCTGCATCTTTATTGGCAATTTGATTGGTTGGATTCAAATTTTGGAATTCTCAGCTGTCAAACACCTATGACAGCTAATGATTCATATTTAGTAAACCATATATTCAACATAAGGATCCCAATTCGGATTTAGTATTTCTAGTGAGCAAATAATATTAAATGAAGGGCTCAGTTTCAAAATTGGCCAAGTCCAAAAGTGTAATGATTAAAGATATTTCAGGGAAATATTTTTCAAGAGATTTTTCATCTTTTAGTTATGTAATAAAGATAATAAGAAAAAATTTGTTGACATTAAATATTAATACAAACTGTATATAAGGCATTTAATATTCAATTTTCAATTTTCTGTTAAGTCCAACACTTTATTTTCAAAACCAGCTAAGTCCAATATTTCATTTTCAAAACCGGTCAAAACCAATATTTCATTTTCAAAACCGGCCAAGTCCAATACTTCATTTTCATAACTGGCTAAATCCCAGTTTTTCATTTTAAAAACTGGCTAAGTCCCCATGCTTATATTAAAAAACGGCTAAGTTCAACATTTTTGGGGGGTTTTCTGAGTGATTTCGATCATAAAAAGTGGCCAAATTATAGAAATCAAAATTAATTTCCATCGGAAATACGTCGAATATAGTGTTTTCAATTTTTGTATGCAATTCGACATTTTTTGCGATTTCCTAAACTTTACAAAAGTGTTATTGTAAAGTTTTGCTTTAAAAATATTCTTTCCAAGAATATTTAATATTATTTGCTCAAGTAGAATGATCGACTGACCAATTTTACTGATCAAATTGAAAAGTAGACAAATTACCTGATATCCAACAACATTTTCGAGGCATTGAAAATTCCTCTTTCTTTTCCCAGTGGAAAAAATTAGAATTCAACTTGCATTTCATCTATTCTTTGGATTAGGAATTTTTGCAAATTCAATATTTGCGGGTAAATCAAACAGTAAACATATAAAATACATGTATTAACCTTTCCAGATAAAGAATTTTAAGATACCAAAGTAGAGAATATTTGTAGAAAAACAGGTAATTTTTCAAGATAAAAATATTACCTTGCAAATGTAATTTTCGCCAACTTCTTCTTCCAAACAGCCAACGCATTCTGCGTGATACAGACAGAGACAGATGGTGCACTGCAAACTGGGAAATCCTCCGGTACTCGTGGAACACCTTATACTGCAGGGCTCTTGCAAGTTCGTTCTGCAATTCGTTTTTCATGCGTGCGTTTTTCAGGGGGAAATGGATCGGGTTGAATCGCAACGATTCCAAGGAAATTTGGGAAATGATTGGAAGCAGGGTCGTTTGTTATGAGTAATACATTTTTTAAACAGAACAGAAAACCTTATACTTAAAATAATAAATGGGAATTGTTAGTTATAGTTCACACATAAAAAAATAGTAATTTACTTATTATAAATTAGTGTTAGTATAATTGGGATTGAAAGTATTTAAAAAAAAGTTAAAATCACCCCATTAGTTGGAGATTTTTTTACCTAAATCAGTTTGAATCTTTACCTAAATCAGTTTGTTCAGAAAAAAGATGGGAAAATGTAAAACCTGTTAAAGTTAAATTGTTCTATGAAATCAGCCATAGTATACCTCTTGACTCTCTTGTTAGTTTTTATGACTTTTTCGGCAACTGGGGATTGCTGTACTTCTTCCGGAGCAGGCGTCGATTCCATTGGTTCGGGCTCAGAAAATTGCTGGGGCGTCATTGGCTGGTTTTGCTGACTTCGCCTTGTCATTGGTGACCCTACTAGAAAATAAAAATTTACCATTTTTACATCTTTTCTCACAAATAATGACCATTTTAACACAATCTTTCACGAATTTACCATATATTTACTCCTATAAACTCAAATAATATAATCAATCTCCAAAAAATTTGAACATTGTTCAGAAATAATCTCTTTTTCATTATTCCTAAGTAATAATTGGTTTATTTTCACAAAACAATTGATTTTTTTCCTAAATCTTTATACATTTAATTAATTTCTTTACTGATTCCAATAAAATTAAGATGATATAAAATCAAAGAGGTCAAAAAGAGAAGCCATACTTTTAACAGGTTCTTTTTTCACAACTTTTTTCGGGGTCACATTTAGAGCGTCGTTTGGAACGTCTTTGGGTTTGGTTTTGGGTGAAGTTGGAGTCACCGCGTCGTTCACAGGGCCAGGTTGTGGCGTGACAGGCTCCACCTTCGGAGTCAACCTCGGCCTTCCCCGTTTAGCAGCGACCTTCTTCTGCACGGGAGTCTCGACCTTCACTGTAATTTCCGATTCGGTAGATGGCGCTACGGCTGCTGGCGGTGATGCTTTAATGGATCCTGTAGTCTCTTCTTTGATCTGCTACAAATTATAAGTATTTTATCAGTAATAAATGTATGAATTTCGTGTACTGTAATAATTTTTTTTTAATGGAAACATACGGGTGCACCAACAGGTTTGGCGTCTCTCACAGTTTCCAAAGGCTTTGCGACGCCGAGTGGTTCCTTTGCAAAGGTGAAGTTATCTGTTGTGAGATTTGAGATCTTTTCCAGTTTCACTGAAAAACGAAAGGCAATGTTTAGATTGGATGGTAAATGGAAATAGAGTTGTAATATTTTGTTTAGGATGTGGAGTAAACATGAGGATGAATGTGGAATAAGGTGTTTTTTGTGTTTTATTTACAGATTGTTAATTAGACTGAAGGTCAATGCAAAAATAAAATAAAAATATAAAATAAATGTATTAAAAATTGTATTATTTTACAAAATTTATTTTTATTTTTTGTAATAAAAAATAAAAATAGTTTCTCAAATTATTTATATTAGTTCCGATTTAACTCTAACTTAATTCCTTTGTAATCTTAGTTTACCCCCTTAAAGGACTAAAAGGTCAACAGTGACAAAGGTAAAATTTTCTCAAACTAAGTAGCAGGACAGGAACTTGGACAAAACGTGATTGGGATTACAAAAAGTAAACAAAATAACATCGAGTTCAAGTGTTACTTAATACTTGTGACCATCATTAATTCAAAACGTGGTTCTGATCTGTGAAACGGTGACATGATACATCAAGTGCAGTCCGTATCCATTGCAAAGTATTGCATAAAATTAAATTCATAACAAAACACTAATTAAATGTTAAAATTTTGATCAATAACTCGATATTTACAATCATTTATATGCAAAAAAACAAGCAAACAAAAATAAACCAAAACAATTGTCAGATAGTAAACAAAACAAAAAAAATAAACAAAACAAAAAAGTAAACAAAACAAAATAAGAAAGTAAACAAAACAAAAAAGGCAAACAAAACAAAACAGAAAAGGTAAACAAAAACCCTATAAAAATAAACAAAACAAAAAAAGTAAGCTGAAAAATGTAAACAAAAACTGTAAACACATACACTTCACAACAAATACAGACCAATCACAACAGGCAAAGTATAATCAACTTGAATCCGACTTACGATACTTGTCGACTTCTCTCAAACTTCGTAATTTCTTGCGATCGGGACTGTAATAATAAATGTCAGCCATTCTTTTACCTTGCAGCGATTCACCCGTACCCCGGTGCACCAGCTCGCGCTTCCAGCCCAGGTCGAACGGCTTTTTGTAGGGGTCGCCTTTGGCCCCCTGCCTGGGGCTGCTCGCAGCGGGGTTCGCCGGCCGGCGACCCCGCCGACCCGGAGTCGGGTTGGCCACCGGCCCGGGGGCGCTGTCGTCGCGCGACTCGACCTCCTGGTCGGAGGACCCGGTGACCGCGCCGGGGTCCATGTCGGACTCCTGGTCGGTGTCCTGTTTGTGCGGGGTCGGCTCGGCCAGTTCGGCGGCATGGCGCGCCCGATTCTCACTGGCTTCGGCGTCAGCATTCTCGAGGACCTTTACGGTCGGGCGACGTATTCTCTTAGAAGGAAGAGGAGAGACATTTTTCACGTCGGCTGGGGAGAAAAAAAGGGGAGGGGTTAAGGTTTTTTATTTTTTTGTTTTTTTATTTGTTTGGATTTTTTAAATATTTTTTATTAGTTTTTTTATTTTTCTGTCTGTCTTTGTTGACTCTAATAGGAAATTCTGAACGATTTGATTGGTTGATGCAACTGAATCAAACAATAAAGTTGCTCAAAATTTCCTATTAGAGTCAAGAAAATCATACTCATTGTCAGTTCCACCAGAGTTCAGCCTGGGACCGAACAACAGAATCGAGTGGAACTGTCAATGTAAAAACACTATCATACTATAATGCACATGATTTGATTGGTCATTTCATGTGGTTAGTCACATGTATGCTGTTTCATGTTTTAGGGCCTCGACATTGTTAAAAGTTGGTCCTATGGGACTCATTACTGAGTGAAAATTTGACATTTTCAACATCTATCTCACTCCAGATTTTTTACTGGGATAGTTCCCTTTTAAAAATGGAAGGAAGAGCCTGAAAATGTCTGAAAATCCCATGAAGATCAAAATTAAAGTCTGAAAAATTGTCCCAAAGGTGTCATTTTGATACTTTTTCATATATTTTCATACCATTTAAGAATGTTTCTGACTTTTTCAAACTTTTTCAAACAAAATAAAATAGTTAAAATGAATTTATACATTGTTTTCACTGAAAATCAAGATTCTGAATTAGATTTTTGGTTACATCATTTATTTCTTCAATTGAGGGGATCATAAGAGATCACATTTTAAAACAAAACAGCATCATTGCAATCCATTGTCTGAGTTGACTGAACAGCAAATTGGTACCTGTAAGCACATGCTTGTGTAATTAATACAATCGTAAAAACTTAATTAGTCTTTAATTGAGGCATTGATAAAGTATATTGTTGTTGTTGTCCTCAGTTGGCTAGAGGAGTATTAACCCAAAGGGGCACTCCTATAATCCAATCAGATGATAAAATATTACACTTATTATCTGAGCAACTGATGAAAGGTAATAAGTAGTGGCAGATATCTTTTTTTTTCTTTCTCTACAAAACAATGGAAATACGAATATGATAATTAAAAAATTGTATTAAAGTATTAGGTAAAATTAATCTGCCTTTTTTTATTAAGTTCATTTAATTTTAGTAAAGGAAATATTTACGGTAGAGGTGCTGTGATGAATTGTTATTTGTGTATTTCTACAGAATGAAAACAAAAATCTGACTCAGATTACCTGAATTTAAACTGGATAAACTAGTTGATATGATGTTCTAAGTAAAGATTTTTTTTCTGTGAAATGGATAAGAGAAAGAAGTACTGGAAATTGATAAGAGATTTACAATCATTAATCATTATATTTAATTTGTATTTATATAAATTGTATTGGCATTTATATTTTATGAATGAAAAATTGGAATAACACTTTGCAAAAGACAGTTATCTTGAAAATCATTCCAGAAATAAATTAAATTAATTAATTTGCATGAAAAATAAAGTTTCTTTTAATACATCATATTTTGTTACAATATTTCTCTGTAATTTCCACCTCATTAAAAAGCTGAAAACATTAAACAAATTTATTGTCACTGTTGTAAAATACATTTTTTCAATTATTTATTCTCAGCTTACTTTCTTTCATTGTAAACTTAAGATAGTGGAAACATAATCTTTACAATTTATTTTTTGCACAATATTAATACATCATAATATTATTATGTTACATATTAAAACTCTAAATATGAATTATTAGAGTATTCTAGTGACATATACAAATGTTCTTCAGACCCAAAGTTTGTTGTCCATAAAAATTATCTTCTTATTAAAAAAAAAATTATAACAAGAGTGTAATTTATACAAAAATAGCAAAATAATATACTTTGAAATATATAAATTTTCTTCTATCAGCACTCATTATAATAGACATTACTTACCTAAACACAATTCTTTCAAAATCAAAGTTTCTCACAAAAAAGGCAATTTTTTTGTAAGATTACATATCTATATACCAACTATAATTTCTTACCCAGATGTATAACTTACCTATAGGTAAGAGGTCTTACCTCAAACTTGAAATAACTTAAGCAAAACTTTTCTTTCCTCCCCCAAAAAACCCTTCAAACTTCAGAAAATATGTATAAACAAGTTTTTTTTATATACAAACACATGTTTACACGTATTTTCATTTCCACACATTCAAATCCATCCAACATATCTTCACCCAAATCCCCGACTTGACAATTATGATAAACATTACATCACCTCCTCTTAATTTCATCATAAACTCATATCACCCAATCGAAACTTCAATCCTCTCCAGAAATTCTTTTCAGAATCTTCATCTTTTCAAAAAATCTCCATTCCAAATTCCAAAAAACTATCCCCGAATTCCAAAAAACCCTTACATTTCCCTTAGAAACGTCCTTACTATCCAAAAATCAAAGTCTATCAACTAAAAAAAAAAATCCTCTCCATCTAAATCAAACCCCCTCCCAAAATGTTATTTTCAAAATCAAAAATTTCAAAAACCCAAACTAACCCATTTTTTATTTTCAATTCTCCACCCCCACCCTAAAAAAACCTTTAAAAACCCTTAAAAGTCCTAAAAAAACCTTACCCAATAACTTGTTGATGATTTCCAGTCCCGGGTAGCTGTGGCGTTCTATCGGCTCGAAGCCGCGGAACTTAACCTCGCACCTGGAGTCGTCCTCGGACTCGCTGTGTCCGCGTTTGCGCAGTGCGCGCGGCGCCTTCGCTGGCGGCGCCGCGTCCGCCGCGGCGTTCTCGTCGACGCGCACCTTGCGCGGGCGTCCGCGC
>JABFPB010005605.1:0-13088 GCA_022817645.1 Ceratoteleas bidentatus
ATTTTTAAAATATTATTTTAGTCGGACATATAATATTTCTAAAATATTTCTAAAATATTTTTAAATATTTAAAAATACTTTTAAAATATTAAAAAAATATTTTTAAAAATATTTCTAAAATATTTCTAAGATATTTCAAAATATTTTTCACTGATAGGGATATTTCATATTTCATCTGATACGCATGTGGCTCACAAGCGCCTCGCAAGTGAAATCGCCTGCGAGCCACCGTGTTCACTGGGTATAAACATTTCATTCAATATATTTCTAGTCTATATACCCACTTAAATTCATGTGTGGTATTCAAATTTAATAATGTATTGATATATTGATGATGAGTTTGAGACAATAACATTTATGCGAAAAATCAATGTAGCGGAAAAAAATTCATTATCACCGTTAAATTGTTGAAGAGTCAATTTATCGTAATGTCAATCGAATATCCACGCTATTGAAATAAACTAATATTTCCATAATTTTACGTTTATTATAAAATGTGAGGATAATAAAATAATTGTTCTATAAATTAATTTTTTGATAATTTCGCCTGATTCGGGTTACGGGTAGGCACGTTATTTAATCGGACGTTTAAGTAACAATGATGAAAAATTCTTGTTGACGATCGTACGTTGAAACAGTTCGTCAACACAAGATAAAGCCGAATCTAGTACAGACTTTTTTTTTATTTCTATGTTTTATTTCGTTCCCCGTGTAACTACTGCCAGAAAGTAATAAATTTGATAAACAATGAAAGAATTGTTTGCGCTAGTTTCGAGGTCCGAAATAAGTACTCTCTTAAATGGGAGGATATTAATCATGCAACGTATTATTGTGTAACGTATTGTTTGTGCAATATTTTCTTTGTGTAACGTATAATGTAACGTTTCGACGTTTACAGCCCTGGCTAATACGTCGAACGCTAAAAATTAAACAAATAATTTAAACCAACATTGATCAAATTTACAGTATAAATTAAATTAAATTGTGAGTTCCCGAATATTGAAAAGAAATACGTTAATTTGAACAAATCTGATTTTTCTCTTAACACGTGTGTCGGTTAGATTCACCAACACGGACAAATAACCGGTTAGATTCACCAGCTATCCGTTTTTCCGCACTGCAAAAACAAGTGTTTTATTTTAAAACACATTTGTCCTCTATATTAAAACACTTCAACGTGTTTCCCAATGTGTTTTGATTTAAAACACGTTACGCGTTTTATTTAAAACACGTCATGTGTTTTGAAGTACGAAGTAGATATTCGATACTACCATAACGTCAAATGTTCAGTATCCCCATCAGAACGGGAAGTTTCAGAAACGTTCCTGACACGTTTCACGAAACGTTGCAAGAACTTTCCAGAAACCTTCTGAAGGTTACTAAAACGTTTCTGAAACGTTTTGTAAACGTTTCAGAAGAGTTTCTGAAACGTTCAGGAAACCTTTTTCGAAAAATATCGTTCGAGCTTGAAACGTTTATGAAACGCTTACGAAACGTTGCTGCAATGTTCAAAAAACGTTGTGGAAACGTTCCTGAAACCTATTCGAAACGCTTCAAAACGTTTCAGGAACGTTTCTTAAACCTCCAGGACTTCCCCAACGGAACCGAACGTTCAAAAAACGTTACGTGAACGTTTCTATTGCGGTTGTGTAAACGTTCCTGGAAAGTTCCGAAACGTTTATTAAAAAAGATATTCACTGGGAATCGAACTCAAGCCTCCAAAGTCCCAAGCGGACACCTTACCACTGAGCCACGAGACTTATATGTATACCAAGGCTACTTCTATTTAGGAACTTTGTTTTCGGAAATGTTTCATGAAACGTTCGTGAAACTTCTTTTTGGCGGACAAGTTACCGTTTCAGAAACGTTTTTGTAACGTTCAGAAGGTTTCTGGAACGTTCCTGCAACGTTTCGTGCAAAAGCATTGCGTGTACCATGGGAAGAAATGTCTTACTTTCCGCCCTTGGTACACAATGTACTATTTTCGTGCCTGCATATCGGGCGCAAAACGGCTCTTTTCTTCTCTCGGCCGGAAATGGCCAGGTAATTTGCGTGGAAAAAAAGGCCTTCGTATGAGAAATCAACAGCCGTGTATGAGAAATTACGAGAAATTAAAATATTTGTACTGATAAAATCCTCTAACAAATCACACGATCTTTCCAACTAAATCTCAAGAGCTTCTCTCTACTTCTCGCAAGAAATATTTTCTCCTTCAAACCCTTCAATTGACATCGACAGGAAGCATTTGCAACCAACTTTCCATTCTTTCCACGTCTGTCCCCAAAAAACCGCGCCGCCCCATCCCATTAACCCCTTCCCTCCCCCGTCGGTCCATTCCCCCGCGCTCCCGTCATTGAGTGAAAACGCGCCGAAAATAGCGGCGGCATGTGCCGAAAAGGTGCGTGCGCCCGGCGTCTCGCGCTGCTCTCGGAAAAGTGCCGCGCTCCCACCCTCCGCACCGCTTCAGCGCTGCGAGCGCGCGGCCCGCGCTTCGACTGCTCAGTCTGTCCGCGGCTGTCCGTCAAGTTGTCCCCGATGCGGCCGACGCGACCTGTCCGGCCCCGTGTCACATGCCGCCGCGCACCGTAAACACTCGCTCCGCCCCCGCATTCGCGTTTCCCCGAAATCGCGCACGTCACACATGCACTGTTGATCGCGAATTCGTCGACTTTCGGTAGCCGCCGACTTCCGCCCCCCGGAAGTGCAAAAGTTGCGCGAAAACATGTGCCGGCTCCTGGGACTGTTGGTGCTCACGTTGACCGTGCAGATCCGGCCCGGAGGATGCTTCAACGTGGAGACCAAACACTACGCGGTTTATCGCGAGGAGGCGCGATCTATGTTTGGATTTTCGGTCGCAGTTTACCGCGATAAGAACCAGCGCGGATGGTAATTCGTTTATGTTTGTTTGGCGGAGTGTCATTGTTTTGTATTTGGAAAGATAGGAGACTTTGTTTTGGGGTTGGTTTTGTGGTGGGTGAAAAGTGAGTTTCGTGAATCGGTAATTGCTGTTTGACATGAGAGGTCAGTTTTGCGGGGAGGAAACGTCGATAGTGGCGGAAGGTCTTGGGATTGTTCGTCGGAAATTTGCGAAAAAGAGGGCAGTTGGTGGAGTGATTTGGAAATAGTGAGTGAGGTGTAAGAGTGGTGGGAAATGTCATTGTGGAGATTCCTTTGCAAACAATGGTTGATTAAAGTGAATTCAAGTGAATGACATTGTACTATATTCAATGGATAATAGCGAATAGAGAATTTGAAATGTGAATTCTTTTCAGTCGGCTTATATTTCAAGGTTGAAGATGATGACATTTGTGGAATCCAATTTCAGCGTAATGTCAGTGAAATAATTAATTCGGCTGTATAAAAAATTTGCTCTGAATCTACATCTAGTGCAAAGTTTCTATTCCGTTTCCAGAAAAGAACAGAAATCATTGCAACCGGATTCCACAAATGTCATCAACTTTTAGCTTGGAATAGAAGTCGATTGGACCGAAATGATATTCCAACTTTTCTATTCCAATCATCCAAACTGTTAGTTGAATATAATTGTATAATTTGTGTACAGTCCCATTTGAATGACAAGTTATTCATCAGGTTCCCAATCAACTTTTTATCAATTTGGGAATTTGTTGAATAACTTTTAATACATTTTCCGTGCAAAAAACGTGATAGAAGTGAATAGGATATAATTGCATTCAAGCTCTATTCCGCATTCAATTGAACTGTTTGCGTGCATGAGTTTCAATCTGGGAATTTAAACTGGACTTTTTCCAAATTTCGATTTGAAACTAGAATTGAAATGAATAAAGAAGAGTTCACAATTGTGTATTTGCATTTGAATTATTTCCAGAGAATTCAAAATTTGTCTTTAGAACCATCGATACATCATTGAAATAGAACAGAATTCAATGGAATTGAACATCTAATTGTTTATCCACATCCTTCCATCAAGAAATTTGTTTTTGTATTCTCAATTAACTTCTATTAATTTCTATGAAATATGTTTGCTCCTCAAAATGTGAAGTAGTAATTCGTTATAATTATGAATTCCTAAATGTTTGTAAAGTTGATTCGGAATTATTTTGACGAATAAACTTCATTTACATTTTTTGCAGGGGTATTGAGTTTGGGGGCAAATGAGGTGGAACATAGGTGTAAACAGATTAGCGTTTAGGGTGAGAACTGAATTTGGTCAAGTCATTGAAGATGACAGCGAATTGTTATGGTAAATTAGGTGGATGTGTTGAAATGGTGGGAATGCACGAGGATATTTGTCTTCTTCTTACGGACGAGTTTTTAAACTTATGGGCAGTCTGCCCAAGGAAAAGTTGGAAATAAAAGTGGAGTAAAATGATTAATGGGGAGAGGTAATTGAAAATTTAATAACAAAAACACGTTCTTAATACACAAAATATACAGTGTCAGAACTGTCAGAGGACTTGTGGTGAATGACATGTCAACGAAAAATTGACGCTGAGGACAATGTGCTTTGCATTGTAGATGAGTCAATATAGATGAGAGTTATGCAGTTTGCATAACTCGTTGCCGTTGCGATCATGCCAATTTTTATGAGTACGGAATATTACTTGAATATTGAAGTGCAAGATTGATTTTGAGAGAATTATGCTTTTGATATTATTTTTCATCTTAATAAAGTGTTTTTTAGTTTTTTTGTTGCGAAAGCTCAGAATTGCTTGTTTTGCATTTGTTAGAAAAAAATGAAATATCACATGTAAATACGAATGTAAATCAGCAATTGTATTACAATTTCAAGATCATTCAAAATTAATCATTTGAAAAAATTATTTTTATCTTTATCAGCTTCACTATGTTTCATATCATATTCAACAATTCATATTCTAGTCCAATCGTAAAACGTTAACCCTTATCTACTACGTGATTAAGGTTGAAAAAATGCAAAACATGGAAGGTTACAGTCATAAATATAAGATCTCGAATCAAACATAATTACTTCATTAATTCTCATCGCGATTTTCATAATTTTACATATTAGTTATCATTAGTTAGTTTTCGTTGGAAAAATAGTCTATGAATACAAAGAACAGAGAAAACATTTGATTCATTTGATTACATGATATTTAATCGTTTATGGGAATTCATAAGAACTACCCTAACTTGATCCCTGTGAAGAACAATTCTACCATTACTATAAATCAGAAACTTTATGTTAACGACTTCCGTTCTTAAAACCAACTAAAATTAAGCTCGCTTAATAAATAAGAATTTCAACCGGTAAATATAAAAAAGTGTCCCGGAAGAGCTCCATTTATTCCCTAATCTTTAGGGCGTCTAACGTCTTAATCGCCCCTCTTAACATTAGATGTACAAAATCTCTTGAAATAAAAGACCATAAAACAAGAGAAATTACTCGTCAAGGTTTACATATTACACACTTTGAAATCTTCTACCAACGTAATTGCAATTCATTTATATTAACTCCTTTATGCATTTGTTTTATTGAAAAACTGTTTTGATTCACATAATTGCGTGATTCATGCATATATATAACATATTTATGACAAAGTCAGAACCAGCAACATAAACAGTAGCTCATTGTCCAGTGAGAAAAATACTCTAACTAACACAACTACTTGTTAACTTAATATTTACGTTGGTTATAAAACCTTCACTGTTCACATCGATTCATAAATCACATGAAACATACATTTTTGTAACACACGTAATAACTAAAATACAATGCTCTGCCAAAAACTAACTAAAAGTCAGTTTTCTTTCTGTTGATAAAATTAATCGATTGACGTTAAATTGTAAACTCTTAATCTATGAACCATAAAAATACAGCATTTTGTGAAAACTAAATTGCAAAACGTTTTAGCTTTGAAATATAAATTCATCAACGTGATGTTGACTTCCATAATTACAGGGAGCTTTTATTGTATGTCGTAAATGTTGTGTCTCTCTAATGCTTTGTTTCCTGTAACCATCCACTTCGTATAATTAATTGTTGATTAATGTTTTTTGTGATTAATCACAAATACGAAGGAATTAGGAATTCCGCGAAAGTTTATACAAATGTAGAATATTGTAATTTGTTTTAATTTGTAAACTAAGTAGAAATTGATTATTAAACCACTGCTGTCCATTGAATAATTTTACAATTTTTTGTAATTTTCGAATAAAATTAAAAAAAAGTATCAAAATTGTATTCAATTCTCATTTAAAAAAATGTCAATAAAGACATTAAATTTGCCCTTTTACAATAATTTGACTGCAAAAACTAAGTTTCCAATACATTACATAAAATTTCATGATTTTGGAATTTTATTTCGATAATCACTATAATATCACGAAAATAGTAGTTTTACGTGACTTGTATGGAAGTTTACGTTTTTCACGCAAGTTAACGCGGTTTTTACGGAATTTTGTTTTTCTCACGGAAAAGTTGACGTTTTTCATGACATGTTATGGCAACCGAATTACGTGATATATCGCCTAATTTTACAGTCCTCAATTTACAGTAAGTGATGCATTATTGTACCTAAAAATACACTCCTTCACGATTGTACGAGTGTACTTTAATGTACGCAGGACGCGCACACATTATTTCGACAGTTTATTCAGCGTACAACGAAGAGTGCGTCTGTTGACGCTTTGACATTCACGTGTTTGTACAAGCTCCCTGGTCTTATCTACTGAAATCAAGCCGATTAACTACCTGTAAACCTCGTCCTCGTGACACCTTCGGACAGTAAACGTGAACGTCTATTACCGCGACGCCGAAAACCGATTTTATCTGCAACTTGGAATAAAGACGTTGCAAACGACTTAAACAAATTTAATTCATTAGCCGAAGTGGCATCTTTAATTAAATCGTCGCAGCGATAATTGCGAGTCAATTAAATTAAGATTTTTGCGGAGGATAAATAAAAAGAAAATTGTCTGCCATTATTTTCACTAATTCCATGATTTTTGCTATTTTGAAAGCACTTTAAAATTAATGCAAACTTTTTAACTTCTTTTTTGAGAAGAGTTTTTTTCAATTTTAAATAAGAACATTTATTAGTTATTAGACATTTTACTAATATAGATCAAAATTTACTATTAAATCAGAAAATTTAAATCGAATTTATTTTTAAATAATAAAATAAAAAGTTGTTTATCCTTTACGGCGAGTTAACTTTTTGCCAATCTGCATTTGAAGTGGAGACATAATTGTACATTGAGGACGTTTTCAAATGAGGAATCTGACGCTCGAATAAACATTTTACTTGAGTTCGCGCGCGTCTGTGTACGAATTTAATAATATCGAAGCACAACACACTCCAAGATCGTCGATACGCCGAAGAATTCGCACACGCACAATATTTTGACACGGCCAGTGAGTTATCACGATGTTTTAAGTGGCTTGAAATCCTCCTATTTTGCACTGCACATACTCTCGGCGAAAACATTATTACAGATTTCAATCTGTAAATTCGTGCAAACAATATTGGTGTGAATAAACATGCAGCTTATTTATTTTTTAAATGTATTTAAGGGGAAAAAGGGACATAATGAAAGCACATTCAGAAAAGATTTGCACATATTTTTAAAATAATATTTCATTTTTTAAATGTTTTTAACGTCCTAAATAAATATAAATTGTTTATATCAATAGATTAAGAAAACTATACAGTAAAAATTGTTCGATCAAATGTGGATAAAAAACAAAACTGACCAAAAACAAAATCTGAAAATAGCGTTTGTTTTTTTTAATCTCATGTTTATGATGCTGCCTTTACGACTAGTTTTTTTTAAAACTATAAAATAATTAATTCCAATTGAAACCGATCAAATTATCATACGATAATGTGAGTTTTTATTGATCGTTCACTGCTGTATATCAAACTTTTTGCAAGCAGACCCACTTGAAAACTGAACGTTCCGTTTTGGTAGCAGCTCGGAGGATCCGCGTGTAGCGGCGGTTAAATTGCATTTAATGTGGCGGTTCAATCTCAAGCGGAAGTCGCTGTCGGCGACGTAAGC
Source organism: Ceratoteleas bidentatus (assembly GCA_022817645.1). NCBI lineage: Eukaryota > Metazoa > Arthropoda > Insecta > Hymenoptera > Scelionidae > Ceratoteleas > Ceratoteleas bidentatus. Next base: position 8,005 of record JABFPB010005605.1, read on the forward strand.
GGGGACGGCGGCGTCGACGGCGCGGGCGTATATTTAGGCCACCTTGTAGGAGCTTTACGAGCTTCGCCCTCATTAATTTCACGTGCGTGTCTCGCCGGCTGTACTACCGGTCTTTGCGCGGCATTAATACCCCCAAAATAGACCATCACCAAACAGATATATTTATAATCAAATGATCAGGTTTCGGGGGATCGTCCTCAGCCGATCGCTTCCTCCGCTTTGTATCGCCACGTCCGATTATTGTGTCAACAACTTTTCACGCCCAATTTGTCGCAAAAAGGAGTTTGATTGTACTTCTCAAATTTCCTTGAAAAAACATCCAATGTTCATTTTTATAGGTTTGTTGTGCATCTGGAAAACATGGAAAAATAAGAGAAAGTTAATAAGAGAAACCGGAAAGGAGTTTTTGGGTATAAATCTCAATTTTGAGAGTTTTCAGAGTTGTTTGAAATTTGAAGAAGATACACTGAGAGATATTTTTGGACTATTTTAAAGATTTTATTTCTATTAGTAATCTGGAAAACTTTGAATCTTTGTAATTTTTCTCCAATTAAACTCTTCTTAAAAAATGATACTTCAAAAATATCACAAGTTTTTTATTAAAATAAACATTATTAAAAATTATAAACATAGTGAAAATGTAGAAAAAAATTGGACTATCGTATTCGAGTAATGTAAACCAATCTCTTGTTGATTGCCTGCAAAACCATAAAAATCTGTCGGCATTGAAAAATCCACGAAGAAGAAATGAAGACTCGAATGCAGACGCTCTTAATTTACCACATACAAGTCGCGAATGCCTCGTTTCAGGCCATTGAGATTTCTAATCTTTTTGCCGAAGTCGCAAGTCGATTCCCATTCAGCTTAGTTTCCACTTGCAGAAGACATTGTCCGATCGGTCGTTCCGCGTAGAATAGTTATTTGTGTCGCGCTTTTTATTTTGCCGCAAAACATCAGCGCGTATATTTATATTCCGAGGCGTTACGTAAAAACATTTTTTCCCGTCAAAATGTTATTTTCAACAACTTTGGCCAGCGTCTGCCGAAACGCGACAATTTACGGCGCGCGATTGTCGGCGACCGAAGCGGTCAAATAAAAGTTCCACGTCGAGAAATGACGGACAAACGAGGCTCGTTAGGCCGCGATATCTTTCAGCCGCGCGACACCGATCGCGCGAATAATGGCCCGCCGCTGTCAATGTGAGCGCTTCTTTTCTAATTGTGTGCGGAAGATTACGCTAATGCGTTTGATATGTACGTCATCGATCATCCTGGCGACTCTTTGAGCGGCCCAATATATTTCGTTGCAGTGCGTAAATATTTGCGGGGGATTACTTTTGTGGCGTTTTGTCCGGAGAGTGTGGTTTCGGACAGTGACAAAGTTCACTTTGGGGAGATAGGCGATGGGAAGAAAAGACGAGGGAAAAGGTCGTATTTTACTGAAAGGTGCGATGGACCAAAATGGGTAAAATTAACGAAGAACAGTTAATTTTATTTAGAGGTAAATTTGGAAATCGTTAATTAAATTAGGGATTCATTGAGAAAATTATTCTTTATTATTTTTTTCAATTTTTCAAAATTAATTTCACTGATAATTTCACTATTAATGTGAAAAAATGTAAATGGAAAAAAGTTGTCAAATTGATCTTACATTTTTTTACTGACATTAAAAATGTTATAATGAAGTGATCAGCCTAACCAAATGTTATTTGTAAATTTATGAAATATTCACTGATAATATAAGTCAAATTTTATAATACTTCATTGTCAGTTAACTGCAGTTTAATTTTCAATTTAGATTAGATTTAAAAGACGTATTTGATCTTTAATAATTAATTTTTTTTAATAACGTTCTCTAATGTATTGTTTATTTGAAGTAGTCAAATTGTATTCAGTACGTTGCCTTACAATTTAAAATGACTCATATCGATTTTCCATTTCATAGATCATTTAACTGGTAATTTTGGTTAATTAGTATTTGAGTAATTATTCTATTCTTGGTACTGATGTGATGACAATTTAATTTCGAATAGACGATATGAAGATATCAATGTGAAATTACTGTCATTTCGATTCCCAGGTAGAATCAATGGTATTTTATGTCATTGTTTTCTTGAGGCAATAACCCAATTCTATTTCAAACATTCGGAATAACAAACACCCGACATAACGAACGTCGTTTGTAACCGCAATAGGTTATTTCGAATTGGATTGCCACTTATATAATCACGCAATCACTTTAATAAATCAAATGAAAATGAGGTAAAAGTCTAACTTTAGACAAGATCGGCGGATACAGGCGCCAAATATTGCGCTTTATTAAATTGCCCAATTACTTTTTTTTACAAAAGTCTCTCTAGAGATTTGTTTCCACATATTTTTCTTCAGCGTTAAAGAAAAGAGATAACAGTTTCTTTGTTTTAAATGCAAATAATTTTTTGTCACGTTTCATTTTTTCGTATCATTAAGTTTTTATTTTTTTAAATCTTTGAATATACTGATTTTTGCGGTGCAGATACAAATTAGAACTTGACTAGAAAAGCCAATGGAAAATGCTTTCTGGGAACGTGTTTACGTCTTCAGTCCAATCCTCTGCGGTCTCGTTCGCTTTTCGATCGCGTGTCTCCATTTTCTCGGAAGGCATTTCACTTATCGCTCCCCTTCGATACGTGATAACGAGTTATCATCAGAAGGCTTTTCCCTCTTTGTTGAACAAGAAAAATCGTCTATTTTTTCTACTTTGACGCCAAGTCAAAAACATCATCATGAAAGTCTGACCTAAGATTAGATGGAAAATTCATTATTCCTTCTTTTTGTTTAATCAATTTATTTCACATACAATCCAGTCTCTAATAATAGAAAGTATAAACATTTCACGATGAAATTAAATACCCTTGTTTGACATAAAATCCAACTCATTAATCCAACTAATCAATACATATACTTTTCACGAAAAAAAAATCTTTTTGTCAATCTTTAAATTGTCTTTGATTAAAATTTGAACTTTATTTAGCTAAACATTTCTGGCAATTTTTACCTTCTCAAACACTCTCTCTCTCTATATATATATATATATATACCCACAGGTATTACGTAATCAAGCCTTCTAAACTAATAATCGAACCCCAATTTTTTCAATTGTGATCGAGTTTCCTTCACTCCCTTTTCCTCGCCCGACGTCAATTAGTTGCGTAATTATCGGCAAAGCGCTAAAATCGGCGTTATCGTGACTCGGTATCGATGTTTCAATCAGCGCGATCCATTTTTTCCGCTCGTTTTTTGCGGTTTACGCTAGGTAAGCTGGAATCCGAGCCGACGCGTTCTACCGCGTGGGTTTCGGCCAACAACATCCCACACGCTGTGGCCGCGTTTACCGTGCGTGAATATTGTGAAGGAAATTCAAATCTCATCGCGTTTCCGGTCAATGTCGCGCAGAAGCGATGACTTAATGATACTCGCGTTACTTTTTCAACCGTGCTTAGAACCGAACCTAATGGTACCCTCGTGATTCCTTGCTTGCGATAAACGGTGCCCTCTTCCTGCTGGTAGCCGAAGTGCGAAACCTTCAAAGGTAGTTTAAAATAAAAAAATATCATACTGACATTTTTTTAATGTCAGTATATCAACATTGGGGAATAGATTAAATAGATTAAATTTGTAGGGATAAAATCAAATTTATAATAATAATTATTGTTAAATTTGTATAAATATTTTCTTATGTGATATAGTAAATTCTACTTCGTCTGCGAAAATTTACCATACTAAATGGTACATTTTTCGGATTTTATTCGAACATTTTTTAGTGTAATAACTGAAGAATAAATTGCCAGATAAAAATATTTGTGGTATTAAGTTATGTTGACACATTTATTTACAATGTTATGTTACACGAGATCCCACAGCAAATGCACTGTAAAACAATCTGGTTTTGAAAACGTGTCGAAGTGTGAAATTGTCATTCAAAGGCACTTCCACAACAGTCCTCAGAAACAGAGACGTGGAATACCCGACCAGAAATGTTTACTCTGCCTGGAAGTGTGGATATTGTCCAAATTACACTTTCAAAGCAGCCTATTTACAAGAACCCATATCGAGTTGCACTTCCCAGTTTTCCCATCTCGTTTTTCACACTCCAAAGTGTGATTTCGTCTCCAGAAGTGTTTACTTTCCCCCGAAACGTCACACTTCCAACTTCCAGACGAACGACTTTTCCCGTAACTTTTCATCCCGAATTTCTTTTGTGTCGACGTGCCGTAGAGGATTTTGTTTGTCGCATCGGCATCTGCGACGAAACTCCGAAATTGATTCGTCAGTCGCGTTGCATCATTTCGTAAAGTAACCATAGACGTAACCATACGTCAGTAGCGGCGATCAAATAGACACGTTAAATATAGACTCGGCGGAAGGCGAGTCCTATAAATTATAGAAATGTCGGGGGCAGCCGGAGTGGTCGGCCGGGAAAGGGTCTGGTAATGGACTCAGGTAATGAGGATCGCGTGAGGCACGTGCCTCGATCTCCGTCATTATACAGAAGTGCCAATCGGCAGCGCCGCCACCGGTTCCAAATTTGTGCACCTTTTGCCAGACTGTCCATATCTTCTTGCGTTTCACGTTTATCGCAAATGGCTAATCGGCGTTTAATCGAATTCCTGATTACGATGAGATTATTTTCGCGATATTGGAGAAGCAACAGTTGGTTATATTTGAGTCTTCGCACTTATTTACTTTAAATTATAAATTACATTTTCTGATGTGGTAATTTTTATTTCGATAAATTATCTGGGAAACAGTTTTTTTTAATTTAGTATTTTTAAGTTACTGTACGAATGTTAGAGAAGGATTACTTTAAGAAAATTTATTTAAAATATAAATAAATAATTTATTTAAATATAATATTTATAAATGTGTTATTTATGAATAAATTTATGAATAAATTCTCAATATAAATGAATCATTTATCAACAGACATTTTTCTTACGTAAAAAATAATAATATTTCTTTCATTAATCATAACCATGATTTCGATTTTCGTTATTGAAATTTTATCCATCTGACCATAAAGACGTAAGCATATATTTTTTACAG
>JABFPB010005606.1:0-13088 GCA_022817645.1 Ceratoteleas bidentatus
TTTTACATAGTTTTACCAAAATCCACTAAGTTCGCACACTATTCATACACCGAAAAAAAATGTTGAGAATGAGAATCAGACAAAAGGTTAGGGACATCTACATAAGCGTTTGACTGAATCAGTCAAACGTGTTATGTATTATTTGATTTTAGTTTATTTGAGTTTGAAACAAAATATTTCTATTGTAAGTTCATAGTTCAGTCATATTTATTTTTCTGAATCTAATAAATATGTTCTTCCAGATTTAAAATAAATTCTTTTCACTTTGTAAAGAAATCTCTGGATAAACCGATTTATGTGATTTGAAGTTTTTTTTTCCGTGTAGTCCCAATAACATCATTCAATCGGCCCAATTTCTCTGACCAAAAACCCTATCAAAGAAAAAACATTTACCGAGAAGCCTCCCCCAGATGATACGACGCGACACATTCGACGCCAAGCCCCAAGTTGGTAACAGGATCTATCCTCGAAACATAGTCCTTGAAGCACCGGCGCACCGTGGAGTCCAATGTGTCCCAGGTGGTCTTGTTGGAGATGCAAACGCTGGCGATGACACAGTGCACCGGTTCGCCACTGCCGGGCTCGCCCGGGTTTCCAAATCCACCGTAATTGAAGGTCTTCTCGCTGCCCAGGTAGATGGCCACGTTGATGCGTTTGCCGTCGGTGTCCTGCTCCATCGCGGGGTCCGACACGGTGGACGTCGTCGTCGGCACCACCGGGTGCTCGGGCACGTTCAGGTCCTCCATCTGGTCCGCCGACGACGCGTCGCCGTTCGCCATGGCCGCGACACTCGTCGCCACCTCGGTCATGCTGAAACGCCGCTCCGGGTCACTGGGCAGAGACGACTGCGAGGAAGTCAGCGATTTCGAGGTCACCAGGCGCTGCAGCCGCTCGTTGTTTTGCTTCAGATTCAGCATTTCGTTCTGTTGTGAACAATTCAGTTGTTACAACTTTACTGAACTAAGATTTTTACATTGCTTGGTTTTAATCAGTGATTGTGCTTATGTACATAATTCCCACCGAATAAACCTTATCATCTTGAAATGGAATGATATATTATTGATTTCATATACGTATACATTTTTAATCGGATTTTAGTGTATGAAAATCGTCGGTATCACAATTACCCCAAGTGATTTACATTTACCCTAATGATTTGTTTTTTAAGGATTAATAATGCAAAGTTGAATGTTAGCAGAACGGACCCTCATTTTGATCACAGTGTCCTTCAAAGACTCCAGCTGGTGGGCGGAGGAAAGCGCCTCGAGTCTGATGTCGGTGAGCACGAGGTCTTTTTCTCGGAGTTGCTTCTTGAGTTCGTCGACGTTCTCGTCCTCCTTGTTGTAGAGGGCGGAACTGCTTTTGCTGCCGGAGAGGGTGTTGTCGTGGTCTTCCGGCTGTTCCTCCTTGGTTTTAGCGTTCGCTTGGTTCAACGACGCCGAGTTGTCGTGCTTCGAAGCCGTGGGAAGCCGGGGACTGTTTGGGACGCTCGCTTCGCCGCCGGTGCCTTCTTTGCAGTCTTCCGCGTCCGATACTGAGCCATGGCGGTTTTTACGAGATCTGCAATTACAATGACAATTATTAAGTACTCAAACCTGGCAAAAAATTATCCCTGTCTTTATGATTTTTACATAAATGAATTTAAAAAATTCCATCATAGCATCCTAGTTTACAAAATCAACCAGAAACCATTTGATATAAATAAAAAAACGACATATACGATACATACAGATACAATTAGAATAATTCTAATGGTATCTGACATCATTTTTATCAGATCTATGTAGTTCTCTGCAATTTTTTTAAAAAGATTGTACTTGATTTTATTTAGGATTCTTTAACTATAATTCAGTTTATATACAGCTTCTGATGGAATTTTTCAATTGGGCATCAATTTAAATTTTTGTTTAACGATGACCGTTTGCCGCACCTGGAGAAAGCTTTGGAAAATGAGCTACGCAGCCAGCCTTTCTTTTTCTGGTGACTACTCGCCGAACACGCGCTGCTCAGCGAATTTAACGACGTTACACTGTCTGCGGACAATTGCCTGGCCATTGGCGACACCTGGTGGTTGCTGTTGCTCGCGTTTCCGGTGCATCCGGTGGTCCCGGATTCCGAATCGGCGAGCGTGTGCCGACGACTGGCCGACACCGGGCCATTATTCAAACTCGCCTCGGCACTCTGCTTTCGTAGCCTCTCGATTGTTTCCCTCAACTCATGCAACTCCGAGTCCTGAAATCGGACAATTTTAAATAGTAAAATATCATTTAAATAATCAAGTTAACTAAATAAATTGTATATCGTTTATATCGATACACCAATTTTTTTTTTATTTTAATGAAGCAAATATGCAATTTTTTAAATATTTTACTAGTAAATTTAGATTAACTTTTCTGAAATAATATTTATAAATAATAGGCATAGATAAATATTTTGATATGTTATTCTACCTTTTTTTCAGCAGTCGCGGTTAATTGCTGCAGTCTTTGTGTCATATTCGATAGGGACTGCTCGAAAGCCGACACTACGTGGGCCTGAAAGGGAAAATGCTATTTGATTAATAAAATATCAAATTGAAAAAAGGCAACATTTTCTATTACATTTAGAATTTCTTGTTAATTCTAAATATTATGCACTTTTCTGAAACATTTTTCAGAATCATAAGACAAGTTTTGATTGAAAAGTTGGCGTATATTGTGTCATAATTTTATACTACGGTCGTAAATAAACCAAAAATAAATTTACTGCGAACAACATGATATTTTATTCGAACGACTCTTAGCGATTCGAGTGAAATATCGTCGAAAAGGAGCCAATATCTGCGAGTATCTAAGCATTTCCGGTGTCGTTTTTCCGAGAGTTTTGTCGAAATAACGTATCTGCCAGCAGTTGAAATGTGTGTTCTCAGCAACAATGGGCGTCTGATACATTAATGGCGACTTTTTTTCCCTCATATATTTCTCGCATTCATTCATTTTAAGCATAACTGCAATTGTAATCGTATATCATTTTTATGGACATAATAATTTATAATATAAATGAAGCGTTAAACATGTAGTTCCACATCATTTATAATATTCACAATACAATAATATTAAAATAATAAAATTGTCTCAAAAGAATCTAAAATAATCTAGCAAAAGACACTTTGATTCAATTAATCAAACAAAATGTTAATAAAAAACAATCTATTACGATATTTCTAATATAAATAATTTCAAAATGAAATCTAATCAAATTAAAAAAAAACTTTATTTAAAAAAACTTATTGATTATGAAATTTCTAACATAATATTTAAAAAATGAAATCCCTAATTTGTTTATAAAAGATTCTAATCATTTGATAAAAAGATTGCTTGAATTAATCAAACAAAACCTAAATAAAAAAATTGGGCGTGTGGATAACGAAATTTATTGATTACACGTTGAATAGGTTAATTCCCTAAAAAACTGTCGGCCAAAAAGTTAAACATCCCGTCGCGCTTGTGCCAAATTGACATTGCTCGCTTGGATTTATAGCTTGGGATCGTGTGCTCTTTGTTGGAGCTGCGCGACGTAACCGTGACGATGATTCGTTTATGAGAAAAAGTGGAGAAAAACTGTCGCAGGTAGTCGTTTTGAGCGAGCGGAATGTAGCAGAACGCCTTCCAAGCCAGGATGTTTTGTTTCGGTTTGGCTTCACATCGGGAGGAAAGCGATTGTCGTTTTCGTTACAATTACCGCTTCAAAACCCTGCATTCAATTCGTTTATTGCACACGTTGTAATTTGAAATCAGTCAAACGGATATACCCACGGCAACTGCGCGATCGACAAAAAATTGTATTCAACCCGTCGGCGATTCTGTCCATTTTCGCTATCTCTTTTCGACGTTTTTTGCTCCTTTTTTGTTCGTCGTCAATCTAAGAAGATTCTTAAGGCGGACCAAAATAAAAGTAATTGAGCAATTACTACTTGGGTTTTCAAAATTTTCCTCTGCGCTTTTTATGAGAAAATGCAAAGAGAAAATCTGGATTTAACATTGCCTTTAATGGAGCATATCGTTAAAAAAAGTACGGTCGAGAAATTAAGATATGTGTTTTTATTTATAACAGTTAATTCGAAGAATGTTAAATAGTTTGTAATTGTTTGTTTTTAATCGATAAATGTTTCTTTATGTATTGAAGCAATTACTTGGAAATGCTAGAGAAATACCGTTGGGTTTAAAGCTAATGTACTTCGAGACTGATTAGGAATAGTTTCATAGTGTTGTTTTCGAAGAGATATACTTTTTTAAAACATCAAGTCGTATATCTTGAAATTTCTTCAAGAATACGATTGTTCCCCCAAACCGGTTCTGTTTCAGACAATCGTACTTTTGAACATAATTCCTAATCATTTTTTTCTTTATGAACTTCAAGCACTTGGCATTCTTCTTACTTTTTTACGATATGAGCCCTAAAAGTCTTAATTTTGGGATATATTCTTTTGGGGAAGTATTTTTTTATGACAACCCATAAAGCAATGTTCAAATATTCAATATTCCCTCACAAAACTGTTTTTAACGAAATACAAAATGGCTCCTCAAAAAGTATTACCATTTGTTATAAAAAAAATTGTCTGATATTTATTTGTCTCTGTTTTTAAAATGTTTGTTGTTATTATTAAAATGTAAGCACGAAAGATATACACTTAAAAAAGTGAGACAGTGTGATAGATAGGGTATCAAGTAAGTCCAACCTTGTAATCTACACTCGTGCGTTGCGAATAAATGAAACGCATCGCGGTTTACGTTTCATTTAAAAACATACGATATTCGCGCATCTTACATAAGACTTTTCACTGGCCACAAACAAAGCGACCAGTGTGGCTCCGAAAATGGACAAAAAAAAGTCTCGCGGGCAGAAAATTCGACAGTCCCGCTAAATCACCGACGCTCTATTAATCATGTTTTCGAAAAGCGACATCTGAGCCCGTAACACGAGTCCAAACAAATGCCCCACCCGGCACATTGTTAGCACGTGTTTTACGAGCAGCGACAGCTTCGGGATTCAATAATTTCGTCTGTTCGCCATGCGATTATTATTAGCGCCAAACGGACGGGCCTCAATAAGTCGCCAGACGCCACTCAGCTTTCCGCCGAATTTCCACAATTTAAGTTTGCACTCGACGCTGAAATATGGTATCTGGCAACTCAGTCGACGTTTCCACTGAAAAGTCCAAACTCTTCCTGGGAGTCGTCCGGAATGACCGTCGATTAATTTACATGTCCCGAGTCATTCAGCTGACAAACCAGCGGACTCGGTCAACTTCCCTTTACGTCCCTTTCTTCGTCTGGAGATGAAGGAAAAGCGCCTCGATAATTTACACCTCTTTCTCCCGGTTGACACTTCCCTTTCAGCTCGTTGATCGATAGCGTTCTCTCGAATCCCTTTCTTCGCCACACTCCAGCAATCGCTTTCCCAATTTCTCAATTTCAAAACCCTAAAGTTGTGCTGGTCGAGTGGTTGTAATCTCGAAACGACTTTTCTTTCTTTTTTCTTCCTTTCTTCTTTTCTTTTCATTTTTCTCCTTTAATTTACCCAAGAGTAGGTTTGTTAAGGAACTGTGGTCGAACAGGTTCATTGTTACAGAAATGTTCGAACAGTAAAAGAGATTGTAGGAGAGATTTGAATAGCTTGAAAGATCGAATTGTGTGGCCTATATATGGTATGTATTAGACCTAAATATGCAATTCATATATGATTCATATCCAATCCATATATGATCCATATGCAATCCATATATGATCTACATATGACCCTTATATGATTCAAGAGTTCCATGGAACATATATTTATTTATTTAGAGAGAAATAGGCAACGCCGAAAAATAGGTTTCGCGATAAATTTTGTACAAACTTATCAAATATACATTTAGATACAATATCACTATAGATAAACAGTGTTGAGATTCAATCAGGAATAATATAAGAGTATGCAGGAGTCTTACACTGAGAAAAATATTCGGTAAAGATGACCAACTTTTCGGTTGATTTTATGGAGAACCAAATGAGCGGTTATATTTACCGAATGAGCGGTTATGTTTACCGAATGGGTTAGTTACTTGTTACAAATGTCATTTCTTTCGAATTTAACCTCGCAAGACGTTTTGCTTGTTACATTGGCGTAACTAAAAACACATTTCACATAAATTTAATCAAATGTAACGTCCCTAACCTGTCAATCCTGTTCGGTTAACTTAATGAAAAATGCGCAGTTGTCCCTAAAATCAATGTAAATTTTCAGTTACGGTAACCGAACTCATAAATCGATAATGGCAATCGAAAATTCTGTTGTTTTAACAAGCAATTTCGGTTAACATAAACGTCAAGCAATGAAAAATATTTCATTACGATAACTGGCTCCTATTTTTCTCAGTGTATAGTTCGAATATGAACTATTCAACTTCAAACATCTGAACCCTTCATCCGACGATCCAACATTTCGACAATCCTCCCCAAAACCAACTCCTCTTCTCGTTTTACCTCCAGCGACGGACAACTCCTATGCCGGTACTTCCTCGTCGCCAGCTCCCACCAGGGGATGACTTTGCTCGTGTCCCTCGGCCTCACCGGGTCGCTGACCGCGTGCTCGTACAGCGGCTCCAGCACCGGCACGTTCCCCGAGAACCTCCTTAGCGGCTCTCTCGCGTTCCTCCGCGGCAACGTCGCCGCGAAGCTCCCGCCCTCTACCTTCCCCTCCCCCAAACTCGCCCTCCTCTCCAGCTCGCCCCTCAGGATCACCTCCGTCGCGTCCACCAGCACCTCGTTCGGAATCACCATCCCGTTCCTCTCCCTAGGCTTCGGCAGCGCCCTCTTCAGCGACCTCGCGTTAGGCAGCGTGTCGTACTTCCTCGGCCTCCAGCTCTCCCCGGAGTCCGCGAGCCTCCGAAAATTTCTCTCCGAGTGACGCAGCGGGTTGCGCCGCACCCGGTTGAACGAGCTCTTCCCGAAGGCGTTCGACATGGCAGTCCTCTTCGTCGCCGTCTCCGGCCGGTCGTCGTCCGTCGACGACTCGTTGGCGCACTTCTCGTAGATCGGCGCCTTGCAGTGGCAGCGCCCTCTGCGAGGCACAGAGCCCTCTGTCACGGAGTCCGTAGACTCCGTGGACGCTGACGTCACCGAGCCGATGCTCAGGCGTTTGTCGTTCTCCAGGGAGCAGCGACCCGGAAGCGGTCCCGAGAGGGCCTTGGTTTTGCGGAGGTTCAGGCGGCGGATCACCACTATGGCCTCTTCTTCGGCGGCCTCGAGGTCGATCTCGATCGGAGGCATCGGCACCATGTCGACCTTCGCCTTGCTGGCCTTGTCGGCGTTCCGGTAGTTGTTGGTCAGCCGCATGTCCTCGTAGCTCTTGTCGATCTCGGCGATGTTCCGGTTGATGTCCTCGATGTAGCGCGCGGTGACGTAGTTGACGTTAGGGGGCAGCAGGGGTTCCGCGTAGACCGGCTGTTTGGTGGAGGGCGCCATCTGGGAGTCGACCTGGGGCCGGACGAACTGCACGTTTCCGTTCTCCCGGGGGGAGTGGCCGATGAAGCTGTTGAGGACGACCTTGGCGCCAGGTGGCGCTCGGCGGAGGGTGCCGTTGCAGAGTTCGGAGGACCAGCGGGGAGGTGGCGCTGGCGGCTCCAGAGGGCGCTCGACGGCTTCTTCGGAGTTGCTCTTGTAGATGGCGCGCGAGCGGTGCCGGCCGCGCGTCCGGATGGTCGCGTAGCCGTCGTGCACGCGACGGAAGACGACGCTGGGGTCCATCGCGGGCTCAAGATGGCGCGCCGGCAGGTGGCGCTGAGGGGGGTGACGTCATTGCGGCATCCCGGGGTCACCTGGGGAAGGAAAAGGTGGTTTTCGTCAGTTTTTGGGGGATTTTTAACAAGGAGAACCCTTTCTCTTCGGATTTCAGAGATTTTGGTGCACTGAAATGGCGAGCGGACAGTTATCTGGAGTGGTGGTTATTGTTCGCTGCGGATTTTTTGTCGATACTTTTTCGCGGAGCAATTAGAATTACAGATGGTTGCGCAAGCGGCTTAATTGGTCGCTAACGGTCCGGCGTTACATGAATGTAAGTCGGGAGATAGTTTTGGAATGATAACCATCGGCGCGGGGGTAACGAGCGGCGGATTTCGCCGGAACTGCCGGGATCACCTTCGGGCTTCTTGCGCGACTTTTTCTGAAAGACTGACGACGCTGACGGTTTTTGTTGTGCTGCTGGCGACGAAATCGCGATTAAGAGGCGGATTCATTTGCAACGTATCGAACGACCATGTCACAGATTCGCGTTACGTATGCGGCGGCGAGGAAAGAAGCGGTAATAAGGCGCGTTTGTGCGACTGAAGAGGCGGGTGAGCGAGCAAGACGGAGAGCGGGATGAAAAAAGCGGCAATTTATGCAGAGGCATCTCGGATGCGTTCATATCGCGGTGTCTATATTTAACAATTAAGTAATAGTCGCGGGATCTTTGAAGGGTTTTGTCACGGCCACTGGGATGGTTTCATTATCGATCTGATGTTTACATTAAGCGAAGCGAAACTCATTGTTTTCCATAAAAAATTTATATTACTCGCAAATAATTTGGTGACCTTCAGTCATGTTTGAATCTTTAATGACTTCTGTGGTTGCACGTTTTCTACAACTGTTAACCGAACTTTTGTTGAGTGAAAAAAGTCGAAAAGCCAATTCTCACGGTATAACGCAGGAAACAAAGAAAAAGTGTTTCCCTTTTCCCTACTTTCCCCGAACAAAGAAACCGGCGACTCAAAGTGAAAAGTGGCAACCCCGCGCGGAGGTTTTTCTGACAAGAGCTTTGATTTGCCATCGCCGCGGTCACTCGTCGAGATATTTTCGAAACAACAATCTGCTCGGACTCATCCCCATGGCAGCCGAAGGCAAGACCTAAGCGTACGTTCGCCTTGACGAGACAATTTGATTGAAGCAAATTCGTCGTCCAATCCGCAGTCTTATCTTATTAAAAACATCAAGTCTATTGTTTCGCCTTTGATCTGTTCTTTTAATACTCGCCATCAAGCGGGACAATAATATCTGTCATTCCCTCAACGCGGCATGTTCGATTTTACACTGTCGACGCACCGATTAGTATTAGTCATTAATTAAACCGTTTCTACTTGCTTTTCCTGCAATTTAATACCAATTCAGACGCTTCATTAATTCGAATCAGCTTTTGCAGGGGACTTAATTTAAAAGGCGATAACAGCGCCATCTCTAATTTAAAGCATTTAAAGCATTTAAAATGAATAATAAAAACATGTTTAAAAAAAGTTAAAAAATGATATGAAGATGTAAATAAATGACGATAAGAGAAGTCTAATCTCAATGAAACTGAAACTGAAAAAACCAGCAAAAATGTTTTTCAAAAAAATAAATAAAAATAAAAATAAACAAAATCGTAGGAATTCCGCTGGAAGAGTGGAATATCGATTTCAGACTGCGATCTCGCAACCGTCGATGACATCACGGAAGCTGATTTGATGGTTTATATAAGTGAAATAAACGCTCGGCCGCGTTGATTTGCATATTCACGCGGATGTTACTGTGTCAGTTGATTACGCCGTTATGAGCCGCGCCGCGCCGATCGGTAACGTTATACGTGTAATTTGCGCGTAAATAGATTATACGTGCGCTAATGTCTTCTGGATATGTATCAATGGGTACACGCGGTTAATAGTAGATAATAGACCGACTACAAGATCGCGTATAATTGATTAAAGAATTGTGCCAGTTGCATTCGTTATCGCCGCGCCATTATGGCTCGTCGCGTCCAATCAGTCGACTTAATTTAATGCCCGATGGTATCGACGGCGAATCCGCTTTTTATTTGTTTACATTAAGTCCTCCGATTATGAAATCCCGATTTTCGACTTTTAATTTCACTTTAGAACCATTTCATTTTTCATAAACCAATCGATTCTCCATTAAAAGCAATACCGATTTTTAAATCAGCTTCGATGAAAGTGTACATACGAAATTTGCGTTAAGTGAATGTAAACATCTGATGTCGTTTCAACGATTCCATTATTTATCCCGAACTTTAACTCCGACAGATTGTCGATATGGAAATATCTGCGCGTTTGCTCGTGTTTGTTTGTTTATCATACACATTGGCCTGGATTCAATTGAAAATAAAAGTGGCGCACTTTGCTGGCTGCGTGGCTGCGTGATTTCCTACAGAGCATCCGCGTTATCGCATGCCACTTGTGAACTCTTAAAATAGTTAAAAACGTCTGCCCGTTCCGTGTACAAACGGCGCTATTTAAATTTTAGATCCGAGATAGAGTCAATATAGATTATCGGAGAGTGCCCTTTATGTCTAATGGCGCAAGCTACCACGCTCCTAATCCCAAATTTGCCTCTTAATGGACCCACTGTTTTTTGGTCTAATTAAATTAATTCCAGGAAGAATTCCGAAATTCCGATACAGTGTCGAATCAGGCAGATTGGTTCGACTTTTTCTCCGGATTTGCATATTTCGCGGTGCAAATGTTAATGTGGCATAATGAATCGTACGCCTTCGAGTGTGATCAAGTGAGTGTCACTCTTCTGAATCATAATTAATTGATGAATTTTTTCGAAGTAAAGTATTCAAGTTGACCTGAAACACATTTTTGTCATGGAGATTATCCGTCAACATTGTGTGCGTTTATTTATTTTCAGTGTTGTGTTGTATATTTTTTGGTTTGAATATTATTTTATACTGCAAGAGCAGTGGATTGTCACATAAAGGCTAAATGGAACGAACTCACTTCGTGCTTAACCAAACACGAATATGCCAGCCAGAAGGTGATATGGTACATTAATGTTTATCTTGAGATACGATGAATCGATACAATGTGTCGTGTCCAGTTAAAATAGTCTGCTGCAACGAAACCACAGGAATTCTTCGGAAGATCTTATATTCCCATATCTCATCTTCGACAAACATTTCACTTTTCGAAGGCATTTTCATAAATTTGAAATTTTGGATCGAAGTCTTCGGATAAACCAACATTTAATCAGTTCCCCGATATCTCATCGGTAGTACAATCGCATATTGAAACCGCGACAAATAGCGCTCCAATCTCGAATCGCAATGATTTTACATTACTCGCTTAATCACGATGAAACCGATTAGTCGGTTTGTCGAAAGCCAAAACGGTTTCTCACACTTGGACTTTGATTCGAGATGTCATTTCTCTGATAAATGATGTGCCGATGAAATGGATTGAAGCTTTGAGAAAAACTATGTAATGTGGCACCTTTCTTTTTAAGGAGGCATACTACTGAAAAATGAAGAATGTGTTAAAATTGATAAAAATAATCCTATCTTTGGCTTATCATAAAATTTTCTGATTAATTTAAATGACACTTAATTCAGGCCTAATAGGCCCTTTATTTCCAAGAAAAAATCGTGATTATCTTGAAAAATGTAGTAGCAATCTCAGAATCAATTTACAATTTGAAAAATGTTATTTTACGATCGAAAAATAACATTTTTCAACCATAATTACTATGATAAATACATGTGGATTTTTCGAAAGATTAATTTCTCCAAAAACCAGACATTTTTCTCAGCAACAGAGGTCCATCAATACTGTACCAAATGTCATTTGAAGTGCCATAGAAAATGATACGATTTCAATAATTTCTCATAATTTTACCGTTCATTCCATTTTCCACAGTTTGCCCCTTAATACGGTCAGCAAATACAGCTCGACAAAAACGACCCATTCATCGTCTCCCCGCCCGAATCAACAAAACCCGCGTTTCGAAACCCGAAATCGTAAAAGTTCCCACACTCTTCCCCCAGCCAATCACCCTCGCGTCCTACACGATCAACCTAACCTGTCCGTCAGCGTTCTGTCAATCCTCCGAATTCGCGAAAATCGATCATCAAAATTGCTCGGCGCCCGCACTCAATTACCGCCGCTTCCTCATGCAGTTTGCACCGCGCGGAACAGATTTAAATTCCAGCCTCGGTTCGTCGGACGCCGAGCAGCGTTTCCAATAAACGCGCGATCCGCTCAGACATCTCAGACAGTTCCACAGCTGCGTTATCTTGATACGCCACGACTCTTTTTCACGTACAAACGCGCCTTTCAGCTTTTCTCGACAATCAAAGAGGTATCTTTGAAAAACGACTGAAGCGCCTCTATAACCAAATCTTTAAATTATCGATTTCTTTTAAATGTCTCAAGTTTAGTTTAGTTCCTTTACTATTGGATTAAGATAAATTTGAATAAAAGTAAAAAGTTATTTTAAAAAATGTAAGTTTGGTTTTTACAGCTCGTTGTAATTTTCTCCGCGAAATTGGCGCTGTCGGCGATGGTCGCTCAATCTGTACGCATCTCCCGAACGCTCCCAGTTCCAGATAACTTTCCGCCTCCAGAGCGAAACGACAACAAAAGCAGAGGTTGATAACAGAGATAAAAATTAACATGTCACACAAAACTGTAAAAAGTCCAAAGTGGGTAAACAAAGGAGGTACCTGTTGCGGCGAGTCCCATCTAGGCGGCCACTTGTTGACACTTTGGCAGCGCGCGTCGCATGTCACGAGGCACGAAACACAGACGGCAAAAGTGGTACGAACGGGCGCGACACACTAAGGGATCATTCACAATACGGCGAGGAAAAAGGAACGGCGGCGTTCGCGAAGGAGGAAACTTGCGGGTCGGTGTGGCGGACGCTTAAGGAGCGATCCGCACGGGCCGGACCACGGACGCGGACTAGCGTGGACTAGCGCGGGAGAGAAGTCGGCGGCGACCTCGCGGCCACGGGCACAGTTCGAACTAGCGAGCGGCACTGGGGTCCGCGCTGCTTACGGTGCTGCGGCGGCTATGCGCGTTTCTAATTGGCGCCGGCCGACGACCTCTTTATATTGAAGTGCGCCGCGCTGGAGCGCAGCGCCACCGGGCGGCGAAAAAGGGAAAAGGGAGCGGGCCCCCTTTTCCGTTTTGGGCCTTGATGGCGTTAAGGTAGTTCCCTTATTAAGGTATTTCTCCCGTTGAAGTCAAATCGAAGAGAATTCAATGAAATTTCGAAATTAGGTTCGTTTTTTACTCATATTTAATTTGCCGAAGTTTCACG
>JABFPB010005607.1:0-13086 GCA_022817645.1 Ceratoteleas bidentatus
ATAACCAGAAATATTCTCCCATAAACACAGAATCGCGCTACGGTCAGATTATTACAAAATATTAAGTAATGAATTTTATAAACAAAGTCCCTAACTCTGTTGCCGCAGACTTGAGACATGACCTTAAGTTTGATTGGTTGGTAGAAAAGTCGATTAATAGTCGAAAATTTGAAGAATGCAAAAATCAATTTCTGATGTTCTTCGCCGGAAACCGGCGAAGATTTATTGAAGAATCTTTGATAAACAAACCAATGAAGATTAAAATTGAAAAGTTCATTCACTGAGAAACCAAGGTGGTTATGACTGCTGAATCTGTTCAGTTGCCGTAATATAGTTAAGAAGGAACCCTGCTCTACCGACATTGACTAAAAAAGTTTTTTGTAAATATTTCGATTTACATACAAAATATTGATAAACAGGCCTCGCAGTGGACTGTAAAAGTAAATTCGTGAATTATGAGACATATTCTTATAGCACAAAAGATTCTGATGGGTGAGAATTCCTGGAAAAAAATTCAACTTTCTACATATTCCCGGATAATTACGTTGGGACGCGATTTTCATTAGAAATAAACTTTAAAGCTATACGGAAAAAAACGGTTAGAGGAACCGTAGCACTGTGAGAGGGGTTACCGTTACGCTATAACTAAAGAGTAACCGTTACTTCTCGTTATGGTAATGATTACTTTCAATGCAATACCCTCTACATAATGCAGGATAATAAACCTGCGATACCGAGAACGAGTGTAACCATTGCTTGCTTTGGCGGTAACTGGTTTTCTCAGAGGGAGTGGATATTCTAATGTATTTTCCTATACAAAAGATTAACTACAAAAACAGTCTAAAATGAATCATTTTAAATGCCCGATTCATCATTTCAAAGCCCGATTTTTATATTCCATACATAAGTAACAATATATACAAAATTATTGGAATGAGTTATGTCATTCATCTCGAAATACGCATTATATAAATATTGAAATACATTTAGGTAGTCTGGTTCAAGTTTATTAAAAAATATTGTTCTGTCAATAAAATTGTTTTCTCAGTGATTGAAAATGAATGAACCGATGATCATATCCTTCTCAATTGCAAAAATGATCCGATAAAGATTTTAGGCAGCGATTAGCGAGTTCGTTTGATCAGAAAAATTTCGATCAATCGTCGAAATCCTCGCAACCGTGATCCTCAAAACTATTTATTCCCGAAGAATGTCTAGCCCCCGACGCGTTATAAACAAACCTAATTGTACAACATTCCCATCAAGTTCCCTTGATCAGTTAGGAATGAAGCCGACCGTCGAAACTCCATCGCATCTTGGTCAATAAAAATATGTAATGTGTTTAAAAATTGCATTTTCCGCGCTTTTCGGTCGCGTAATTCGGTACATCCCGGTTGCGGACATCGACAACAAGTTATCGGATGAGGAGAGCGCCGATTCGGCCGCCCTTGGGGCCGCAACCCGTCGCACGCCGCGGCCCGAATGGCTGCATGACGCCGGCGCCCCCAGGCGGGCGCGACGCCAACCGAAATCACAAGTTCACTACTTTCTGTTCGCGGACTCAAACTCGACGAAAACAACTGAATCCTAACGAGTTCTGCTGTCGTTTCTCCTTCCTCTCTCGCTTTTGATTTTCGGGTGCCTTAACCTTATGATATATTACTGTACGTGTTTCGTAATTATTGGTATCGCTACAACGCTCTGACTTACGTAATTATCATTATTATTACTAGATACGCAATATACTCGTCTTGTTTGTTATCCAGCGCGGTCCCCTGAAGAAGCCAAGGAGCGCAGCCTGTGTTGCTCGTCTCGCGACACGCAATCGAACTTCGCATATGTATATCAATTAGATGTCTCCTCTCCAAAAGACATTAAAAGACATGTACCCCCCGGGTACATTTACTTTAATTATTTCACCGTGTCCTCGCCCTTCGCTCTCCGCTTTTTTTCGTCATTTTTCATCATCTGTACGTTTTGTTAAGAAAATAGTCTTCCGTCGGAAACGACTTCGAAGTAAAAAATAAAAATTAAGGCGCCAATGCGCCAGAGATTAGGAATCGTGTTCGACTCTTATCAGTTAATTGTAATGAACCCCACTTACGCCGCTATCGTCGTCTGCCATTTGCGTTATATCAAAGTACGTGGTTTTGATATGGTATATATATTGTTATTATTGTTAATCATTAATGTTTCATTACGTGTACACGCTTCCATGTCACGTAGTGAGTACAGACATTCGTCGTGAGAGAAAACGTCGACGCAATGAAATTACAGCCTTCGAATAAGTCAGAGTTACGCTTTGTTTTCGCACCTTTACGGTTCCTGCGCCCGGTTAGTCAAACGTAAAATACCGTAATAAAGTAAGGTCTCTTGTCGCCAGGTATTTTAGATTTGATCGTATGGCCGGAAATCCGCGCGTTTCGCGACCGTTCGCGTTTTTCGGCCAAACCGCGAGTCAGTTGCGCGACGACCGAGGCGAAGCTGCGGTTTATTGTCAGATCATGCGGTACGATCTTCACTGTGTGCGATCTTCGAATTGCTTGGGCGGAATTCGTTGGTCCGCGCGGACGGTTCGACGACCGAACGGCCGCAAATCGCGCCGAAATTCGTCCCCGAAAACCCTCGTACCCGCAAAATCCCAGCGTGAAACTTCTCTCGATGGTTTCGTTGGTTGGAAACAGATTTCTGTTTGGGTCAAGAGTTTTCGGGGAAAGGGCTTCCGGGATCCGTCTGGCAATCCCGTGTCGCGTTGCCTAACGCTAACACACGTATAATGCGATAGATAGACATACAAGTGGATTAGATATTTGTTTTTTTCGTATATATAAACACTGAAATACGTACCATGCAATTGTATGAGAGCTATTACCGTAGATTTAGACGTACTAGTAACTAGTTGAATGTATATTGTATGAACGTGCACATTAGGACTCCATCCGACATTGGACTGGTTCGCGTTTCCTCCACTGCTTTTTTTACATTTTTTAAAATTTTTTTATTCTTTTTGTTATTTTTCAACCTAACTCGTTCATCCGCGTTCGCTTAATAGTTAAGTATGTATATCGAAAAGTTACAGACAATATGTATTTTATAATATGTGGGCCACATGGTTTCGTGTAATAATAGCTACCGCCAAAAATATATTTCCGTATATCTTTTTCACAGTATAATTCATTATATTTGCACATCGACCACAACATTTACACGCACGCGCCACGCTTTGTCCTCCTGTTCCCTTGTCACCCCTTTGATCGAAATCATATATATGTACATATCATTATATATAAAAGATTCATATGTGTATTTCTACGTATAGTTGTGTTCATTGTTCTCTTGCGGACTCGACTATTCGAGCACCTCTTCAGGACCCAACGGTTCCGCTCACAAAATGATTCCTCTCGAGAAAACACTATCCGATCATTTTTGACGGTCCAGTAGTTTTCCAGTAGTTACTTTTGAAGGGAATATTTTTCGAGCGCGCTTAATTCCTCGTGTCCCACCGTCAGGGCGCTCGAATCAGCGAGACTGACGATTGCGAGTTAATTGTTCGGATACGGCGGCTGCCATCCTCGATCGGTCGAAACCAATTTCTTGTGATGCCTTCCCGTGTTGCGAGTTCCTAGAAATTCCTAAACGAAACAAGGCTTTTAGTTCTACGAATTTTCATTATACATATTGGAAATATCGGTTTCAAATTTCCTATTAGTTCCTAAAAGCCTTGCTCCGTTTAGGAATTTGTAGGAACTCGCAACACGGGTTTACCTGCAGTGAGATTACACCATAGACCGTTCCCAGATATTACTTGAATCTCTCTTTCTCTTTCCTTTTCATAGTCTTTTCCGAAACATGCATTCCGAAAACTCGAAGAATTTGTCACTAGACATTCGTTGAACAGGGAACTTCAAACTAAAAAAAAAATATAACAAAACGCAATTTTATTTTCCTTTCAGTCATTTTTCAATGAGATGTCCTCTTAAATAAAATGTGAAAGATACTGATACGATTTTTATTTAAATTTATAATTTCAATTAAAATAATGTATGATTTAATTGAATACATTTTTTAATATAATTTTTATTTAATAGAATATGTTGTCTCTTATAATATATTCATCATCACATCAAATTTGTGATATACAACTAAATGAACCTACGTAGGTTCCTACGCCAAAATCCAACGTAGGTTCCTACGTAGGTTCCTACGTAGGTTCCTACGCAGGTTCCGACGCAGGAAATGGCAAAACATTGTTTAAATAAAATTTTAGTTGTATATCAACGTGGACTATCGCTTACGCATTAAACATAAATGTTATTAACATCAAATAGTCTGACATGAAACGTTCTGTGTGGATGCATCATTCTATATTAGTTACATTCGAAAGCCCCTTAAATACTAGCAGCCAACAGGAAATGTCATTTGCGAGAAAGGTATGCGCGGCTTACTATACTATGATAGCGCAAGCCGCGCATACCTTTCTCGCAAGTGACATTTTCTGTTGGCTGGTAGTATATAAGGGGCTGTCGAATGTAACTGATATAAAATGATGCATTCATATAGAACATTTCACGTTAGACTGCTCGATGTTAATGATATTTATGTTTAATGTATAAGGGTTAGTTGACGATGTTTTACAAAAACATTATTTAACCACTTATTTTGTCATTTCATGCGCAGGAACCTACGTAGGTTCCTGCGTAGGTTCCTACGCCAAAATCCGACGTAGGTTCCTACGTTGAATTTTTTCATAGGGTACCCCAAATATATAAAAAATTACTAGCTTTTTATAAATGGAAAGCTAAGTTTAAACAAAATATAAAAAATCGGTTGGAAAATGCCATTCAAGCCATTTTGCTAATCGGTTCCCTTAATACAAGTATAAAAAAAAGTAATCGCTTGTATTATATATTACAGGTTGATTCATATTACTGTGCACATTGTATGGAGAATTTGAGTTCTGCAGAAGTGAGACACAAGAAAAACAAGTAAGATTTATCAGAGTTATAGATTTTCTCATCTAGGTACAAGGAGACATTGTTTTGCGGTCATCATTATGTTCAGTTCGTTTTTGGTTTTGTTATTCACAGTTTTTAAAACTATCTACAATAATCGAGCTAACTCGATTATTTTTTTACTATGTTGGGATCGGGAAAACTTTAACTAGGGTTCTGAAAATGTTAGAAAAAAGTTTAATTGGGGGGGGGTGTATTGAAAACTGTTACAATATTTTACAATGGGCGAGGGATAAAATTTCAGACATTTTTGCAAACGTATTTTAGGGATGGTCCCACATAATTTCAGTATATTCAATGGTCAGTCATCATTCAATGGACATGTCACATGTGTATGAAATATGTACGAAGACAGCAATGTAATCTTTAACACCAGAAAGACGAGTTATTCTGACTGATTTTGACGGCTCTTTTTCTATCACAGTGCATCTGCATTCATTCTTTGTTCTTAGATCGTCGTTCTATCTAGTATTACAATCTACCGTTTTATTTGTTGATAAATGCTAATATAAGCAAAAGACTTATATTTCTGAACCATTATATTTTACTGACAAGATTTTATTAGACTAAAAAATTTTTTCACGTGACTCAAACTATTGCAGGTGTCAAAATTGTTTCAACTGTCCCTGTTGTTTCCAAACATTAGTCATTCGCGGCGGTCAACCAATGTCAAGAACATCAACACCCAAAAGTGGAGACGATGTACACAAATTGCCGCCAAAAAAGGTCTATTACCTGGTTTGTTCTTTCTGCAGATGGAATTCAAGAGACGCTGGCATTCCAGATCAATTTGTTGGTATGAACAGAACAGAAACGTCTCAAGAAACAGAATTTTGCTTCTCTATTCTATTTTTAATATCTTTTTTAAGAAAGTAAGTTTAAAGCAAGTTGTACGTTTTAAAATACTTTATTTTTGTTAGAAAATCATGTTTGAATATAACATCTAAAAGTTGTAATATATACAATATAACAAAAATGTGTTCCATTTTGACTGCGCTCGGAATCGGACGCGTCTGTCATTGCGGGTTGATCGCGTCAAAATGTGCTTATTTCCTCGAATTCATGCTGAATTTCATGGAAAATCCCGATTTCATTCGATTCTGAGACTCAAATTTATCGAGTTAATCGCGTTATTGAGTCATCATGTCCCTAGTGTGCGGAAAGTGCAAGAGCAGTATCGTATTGAGAAATAAAGCGGGCGATTGCGATTGCTGTAAGGCCAAACTACATCCTAGCTGCTCCGGTCTTACCGCCTCTGAGCTGTAGATATTTGCTCTCAAGAAAGCAAAGAGGAAGGTGTTCTATTGCAATTCCTGCTCAACTGCCGATGACCCTGATGACTTGAAGCGAGTTCTGGCAATGCTGAACAACAAGATCCAACAACTTCAGGAATCGAATGATAAGCTCCTATCCGAGACGGAAAATCTTAAGGATATAGTACATGGTAATATCAATCGCCCCTGCCCCAATCTTCATATCACCTTATGCATTTGAGGAAATGTATGCTGATTTCGTGGACAGAGACCGACGCCCGAAAAATGTTATTATTTATGGCATTGCCGAAAGTCTACTACCATCTCCGGATCAACGTCCAGAATCTGACAAGAATGCAAGTATGGCTGTCCTTACACCAATTATTGAGCAACATGCAGGTAACTTCTCTGTAGCGAAACTCGACAGAGAGACCGATAATGTCTCTGACGCTCAGTCGAAACCTAGACCTTTGCTTGTTACTTTATCAAAACCTGCCGTAGCTTTTGAAGTACTTCGAAACAAGAAGAAGTCTGGGAGTTCGATTACAATCTTACCTGATTGTACTCCTAAACAACGTGAGCACCTGAGACACCTGTACTCTTTGATCGATGCAGACAAAGAAAAGGGCATTTTTGATAAAGGCATTAAATTCAAAAATGGTGTCCCTGAAATCATTGAAAAAGCGTCTCAATGCCGTAGAAAACGTCCCAAATAGGAAAACTAACTGCTCGGCAATCCTCGAAATTATCTCTTCATTACCAGAGGGCTTCGCACCAAATTCCCTGATTTCGTGAGATCGGTCCCATCATTTGAACATTTGGACCTGTTAACATTGACCGAGACTTGGTTACATATGGGTATTTACGACGCTGAACTAAACTTGAATAGCCACAATATATATCGTTTTGATAGATGCCTGTCAACTAGCAATTGTCAACGCGGTGGTGGTGTTTTGATAGCGACACATCGTAAACATCTGTCAGCTGCTGCCTATTCATTCAGAAAACAGTGAAGCATTATTTGTTTTGCTGCGTATAGGGTCAATGAAAATTATTGTGAGTGCCGTTTACTTTCCGCCAAAATCACCACTTTTAGACTACGGTGATTACAGTGAAACTCTTGAAGAAATATATGAAATGCACCCTGATGCAAAATTTATCATTTGTGGTGATTTCAACCTCCCGGAAATTAAATGGCATAATAATAATTCTGAATGTCTACAGTGTGATCTTCAAGATGCAGCCCTTGCCACAGAGCAGACAGGTCAACTATTACAAAACACGTCAAATTTCTTAAATTTACATCAGATTAATAATGTGAGAAATTGTAACGACAAAATTATAGATTTGATTTTTTCTGATGATATGTTCAACCCCTCGATATCACTGTCCGATCTCTCTTTGGTTACGCCTGACGTATACCACCCACCGCTAAATGTTTTGATTTCTATATCTGACAGGTCGGTGCCCTTGTTATGTAACGATACGAGATTTAAGTTTAAATTGGCCGATTATCAGATGATAGAACATGAATTGATTCACCTAGACTGGTACCCTATATTTAGATCAAATTCTCTCGATAACTGTCAACAATGGTTTTACAATGGTTTTAACTCTTTATGAAATTATTGACCGTCATGTTCCGAAAAAGCTTATTGCTGCATCGTCGTACCCATGTTGGTATTCTACTGAACTTAAAGCGCTCCTTAAATCAAAACATCAAGCTCATACTGATTATAAAATATCTTCAAGCGATGTAAACTACGAAATCTTCTCCGATCTTCGCAGAAAGGGTAAAGATAAGACGAAAGAGGATTATAAAAGTTACTTGGTAGACTGTGTTAAAAAATCAGTATGCTTCGACATAAAATCCTTCTGGAAGTTAGCGAATTCAAAGAGAGATACGACTGGACTACCAAGTCAAATGTTTTATGCTGCTAACACTGCCGATACCCCTCAACATATTGTAGATCTATTCGTAAATTTTTTCGAAGCCAATTATTCAACTGAAAATATCAATATTGAACACACCGTCGATGTCGAAAATCCACCACTTGATGTTGGAAACATTTCTTTAACTCAAACTAAAGTATATGATGCTATAAATGGTTTGAAATTTAGTATAGTCCTGGACCTGATGGCATCCCTTCATCGCAGTTGAAAAACTACGTTACCACGTTGAAGCCAATCTTACACCATCTCTTCTCCAGATCACTCCAGGAGGAACATTTTCCATCTTTATTCGAAATCAGCTCTATTATTCCAATATTTAAAAAAGGCAACAGATCTAACATTGAAAAATGTAGGCCTGTCTCGAAACTAATACCAAAACTCATGGAGTCTATAGTTACCAGTAAACTCACAGCAATAGTAAACCCTTTAATAATTGACGAACAACACGGATTTATGAAAAATCGATCCACCACCACTAACCTTATAACATTTCAACAGTATATTTTGGAAAATCTTGCAAATGGCACCCAAGTGGATACCACTTTCACCGATTTCTCCTAAGCATTTGTTTCGTTAAACCATCGGCTCTTAATAGAAAATCTCCATCCCTAGTAGAAATTGCCCAGGTATTGACCGGGATCTAACGCGTCGCCCCGACGGGCCTCGGCCAAATTACTTACCCGGCCGGGGCCCGGCGTGCCGACGCGTTACATCCCGGTCAATACCCGGGCAGATTCTACTAGGGGTAAACTAGGTATAAAAGGGTCCCTCCTGGAGTCAACTACCTTACTGGTAGATTGCAACATATGAAATTCAAGTCTTATTTGCCCACATTCCCGCCCTGACGGTCGGAAATGTGGGCTTCCCTCCGTCGTAAGGGAAAATATCGTACATACTACGGAGGGAATTTCGTATTTCGAAACGAGTGAACTTCCGGATCGAGGCGAAGCCGAGTTCTGGAAGGAACGAGTGAGTGGTGTAATGTACTATAACAACATGTACACTTTGACGACTTTGTACATATCGCTGATTTTATTATGTGCCACTCTTGTTTGGTCCCCATTCTATATCTGTTACATTAAACAACTTGAAAGTGATCAACATAGATTTTTTAATATCATTGCCCGGAAGCTAAATTTACCGTCCCCTCGTTTGACACACGACTACTATTTTGTTGCTGAACTCTTAATTGTCCTCACTGCAATTTTACAGAAACTATTTTGACATATTGTTCTTATTTAAACTATAGCATAATGAAATCGATTCTGGAAATCTCCAAGCGAAGATTGTTACTTGCACCCGTGATCTGCGATCAAGCACCCTCCACTAGTTCTCAATACCATTTGCTCGCACTGACGCGTATTATAATGCCCCGTTGTGGAGAATGTGCCGGGCGGCAAATGACATTCAATTAGACCTAGCTACGACTGCGTTCAGTTTTGTAAATCTTGCGAAAAACGCATTTTTATATGACTTTTGTTAATTCGTACCTTCAGTCAAATTTTGTACACTGAGAAAACGAGTAAAAGCTGCGATATATCTCGCAAAAGTTACAATGTATATCGTAAAAGATGCGATAAAAATGCGTACTTCAATACGAATCCAATTCGCAATATAGTAAGATACATTTCGTAAAGGTTTACGAATTTTATTCGTAAACCCGATGATTTGACGAGTAATGGCGTGTGCTAACCTAACAAATGTTGAAAATTGGTTAAGGAAGTTAGCTTAATATGGAGTCGGTTGTCATATCAAAGTCGTGGCAAGCAGTTGTTCCAAATTCCAAAAGTAGTTTGTACAAATGTTTCGTAATATTTTACGAATTTACTGTTTTACGAGCTAATTCGTATGAATTAATTTTCTCAGTGTATGATTTAGTAATTGGGCGTTTGCCTGTACCTCAACAAATAACTAAAAAAATGTTACATCTTTGATATGGTACCTTCATTGATGGAAAAGTGTATGTGATGGCAGGGTAAAAAAAAGACAGATAATCATGTCGCATGGATTAAATAATGCAATTTTGCAGTCTGTCTTGTGGATAGGGAATAATTAAGCTAATCACTTAGCAATCTTTGTTTCATGCTATTAAAAGTCTCCTAACACTTTGGTAAATTATTTATGTGTTAAAAGTTACAACCGATAAGTTGTAGTAATCATAATTACTTTCATAGCTACAGGAAACTGGCACGAACCGGAAAACCCTTATACCTTAAGAATCAACGCTCTTATCGATTACCACAAAATACTTGCATCGAAGGAAAAGGTTCTCAAAGAGCGTAAAAAATTTCAACCAAAGCGCACCTATTTGCAATTTGTATGTTCTTCTTCAATATTATTAATTTCAACTTACAAATCAAAAAAAAAGGTTACGTTCTACATTTGAAACAGTATATTCATCACCAGGAAAAGTTTGGAATCACCTCTTCTATGGCTAGAAAGCGCGCTGGATGCCCTACATTATCCGAATCGCAACTGCACTGCGACACAAAACCAACGCCGTCTACTGCTTCGGAAGAGGTTGAGGAACTGCTTCCAGAAGTTTTTACTGAAGCTTTGGATATTACTTCTGGTAATCTCGAAGCATTATTATAGAAAATACCGGAAGTGTAAAGTAATCGGTTACCATAAAATGTCATCAATGAATTGTTGACTAATTTAAATTACAGTTACAACTTTAGAACAAAGACTGCAACAACCAGAATCGCAACCTGAGTATGTGGTAGAGCTTCGGCCACGAAGGAAACAAGTATTTGTAAAGAGGTCGCAACGGTGCCGCAGTTGTGAACATAATGTGAGCAAACCGGATGTCAGTTCGCAATCAATCAAATTCAAAATCCAACTGGCTGCCTTGTAAGTGCGCGACAAAGTTATATATTCTAAAATAATTACTTTGCCAGTATAAAAAATGTCACAACGGTGATAAAATGGTCAAACTGAGAAAAATTAGGGTTGTAAACAATCAAATGCACATTTTTTTTATTAATTAATTTGATATTGATAAGATTTTTTATTTTATTAAAAATAAAAACTTTGACACTTTAAACAGTAAATTATTAATTATTTTAAAATACAGTATAAGATAAGCAACTACAGTTGGTTCTATTAATTTCGAACAGTACATTTGAAATATGTGCAAGATCAGCGAACAAAGACAATATTTAAATCAATCGATTTGAATTATGACAATCCTACGAAAAATAAGAAAAAAATATTGAATGTTTGATTAACATTCAATTTTGTCTTCAGCTATCACATTCCAGAAGTACGCATAGTAACTTGCGAACCACTTCGTGCTGGCAAACAGAGTGAATTATTACTGAAATTCAGTAATCCCACTCAACATCAAACTCAAATTTTGTTACTACCGTTGGGTACCCCGACCATGCCAACGATTAAAGATGCTTCTGGTCAAATTGAAGAGGTCAAACGGGAAAATGTGCAACTTGTATGTCCAAAACTATATTTTGTTGATTATAGTCGTGAATAAGCATGAGACATTGCGTAACAGTGGACTTTCATGTATTTAACCATTCGTTCTACAGGGCAGCGAATCGCCGAATCTTATGCCTTCTGTCGTTCGCCAGGTGGCAATAACGGAGGACCCAAAACCGATAACTGTTGTTCCAAACGCGGACATCGTTATACCAACCAGTCATGTGATCATCCCGCCAAGAGATGATACAGCTGAATATGACGATCCAACCGAAATGCAGAATTTCCACGATGATCAAAAGTGAGAAACTGATTAAGAAATGAAGGTGTCAGTTTAATTTGAGGTGGTGCTACAATGAGACATGTTATTACCCCATGAGAACATATCGTTTTTAAAACGTTTTCAGAAGGTTTTATTAGAAGTTTTACAAAAGTCTTTGAAACGTTCAAAACGTTTTAAAAACGTAAAAATGTTCGCTTTTCAAAGTTTCTAAAGCGTTCTTAAAACGTTTCGTGAAACGTTTTGAATCGTTTGTAAAACGTTTTTGAAATGATTTTTGTAAAACGTTTTTAAAACGTTTTACGCTACTATAACTAGTTTTAGCTGTTTAATTTTTAAAAAGTGTAAAACATTTTATAAACGTTTTAAAAACTTTTACACAAATCGTTTTAAAAACGATTGGGGTGTAAGGTGTAACTGATTTCAGAGTGAAATATCACTCAATCTCGGTGTAAATTTTACTCAGCCGTAGGAGTGAACAGAAAGGGAAGAATAAAGTATTAATTGCACTAACAAATGTTGCACATTTAGTCGGAGAGTTTTGTGGGTTATGTTTTTAAATTATAAATTACACGTTTAAAGTCTAAAAACGCGTGTGTTTTGTTTGTATCAATATTAAAACAAGCTTGATCTAACCTCAAAAATTCATACCGCGAATGCTACTCCGTTTCAGATTGGACCTGCTCGATCTCCGTATGGAGTAAAAATTTCACTCCAGTCACACTCTAACTACTCCCGATTTTTAACAGTGCACTCTTTAAGAAATCTGAAATTCCCTCCCTAGTGGTGTAATGTACTAATGAAACGTAGATAGTTTTTTGTTGTACTCCATACACTAATGATTAAAAGGTCTAAAAGTAGCTCTTTAAAAGTCGTATTTAAAGAGCGTAAATTTTAAAGCTAGTTTTCTCATATACGAATTATCTTAGACAAAAAAATTGAAAAATCACTAGTATTTCCTCAAAATAGACAATCAATGGGTTACGTTTTGTAATTTGTTTGTCCAATTTGAGGAAACTACATAAAGTAACAGCTTTTTGGCATTATGAATCGTCAGAATTCGATCAAATTTTGAGGAAACATTGTTCATATCATGTACTTTAATTATCCAAATTTTCATCAAGCTCCACTAGCTGGTTTAGGAGATATCCGG
>JABFPB010005608.1:0-13083 GCA_022817645.1 Ceratoteleas bidentatus
TAAAGAATTAAGAATATGTTTTTAAGAAACATATTTCCTCTACGGCTAATATATTTCCACTTTTCTTAAGGTAACAAAGAGTAAATCACACCAACTCGATTCGAACTCCCCACGTCTGTTAAAAATGCCTAAGTGCATAAATAAAAGCCTTTGCGATTCGGCAAAAACGTGCTCGCGTATTAACGCAAAACGCTTTTTGAATGCACAAAGACTGCGCTGTTTTATCTTCTCAGGTATCGTGCGTACATCATGCGCGCAGTCAAACGGGGGAGGGGGAAGGGGGTGAGGTGTCGGCAAGAAAAAGTGAATCATTGTTCTTTTGTTGGCGCGAAGGGCACAAAGGGTATTTGCGGAGCATACATTTTTCATTTAAATATTTGGTATGCGTAACGCGGGCGCACGTGAAAAGTCGCGAGCATTCCGATAAATAAAAAGGGGCGCTTGTTACGTCGATTGCGCGTTTGCGAACTTGTTTGACGACGTTTCGTCACGGGAATGCGCGTATTGTCATGCGCTGAATTTTAGGTTAGGCGATGTTGCGGCGGCCCCTTCGGTCACGTGTCCCAAATTTAAGAACGCAATATTGAAATTTGAATAATACGTTGCTGCGCATTCGAGACACGTTGCACGAAATTACAGGCCCGGGGTATTAAATATTCAGTCGTTTTGATGAAGCGCAGGGCGGACTAAGTGGCGGTATTGATATCCGAATAAGATTCGGGGGCATTGATAAACGACTGTTCAGCGCGAATTTAGAGAACGAATTATTCGTTCTCTAAATTCGTATAAATTAATTCGATTAATTATAAAGCGTTTGAAAAATAGCAGTTTTAGCTATTTTGGTAAACAGATTGAAGTAATTCTGTGTAATATTTTAGTTGGAAACACAACTTTTTTTCTCAATTGCATTGTGTGTTCGTCTTGATATTTAATTAATAACTTAATTATATCAGCATATTCAATATTCTGTCAACTAAAGTAATTCAGTTGACATTAGTTCAAAAGCACCCCATTACTGAGGAAACAATATGGATTATGTCAAGTTAATTAGTTTAGTTGACAGAATTATAATTAGGAAAACGAATTATGCGTTATAATGAACTCAGTATTCAGTAACGTATTCAATTGAACGACATATTTCGTTGTTAATTACAGTAGGTTTTCCTTAACTACGTGGTTTAGTTACGTAAAATGCATTTCAATTGAACACACTAATCATTCCTTTCAATTTCGAACCAAACACTTTTAAATACGCTTAAAGGCAAAGTTACGAGACATTTTTAATGAGTCTCGGAAAATTGTTTTTTATCTTTTCATGCGAAAGTAGTAAATTTTTACACAATCAAGCTTAACACCAGTTACCATAAACCGTTCATCAAAACGACTAATTACCTTACTTCGATTAACTGACAAATCAATGTTTTACTGATCCCAGAACTTGACTCAACTGTAGTAATTACTATCGACTTCCCCCAATTACTGTCATGTACCACATCTCGACTCAAGAACAATTACGTTGCTCATTTTATAACTTCTCCAATTACTACTACTCAATGTCCCTAATTTCCAACAACAAACTCCTCCCCAAAAAACCCCCAAAACAAACAAATTCCATTAATGTTTCAATACCTCAAATTTTCCTCCCACAAATCATGTAGAAAGTCGATCAAAATCACCATTAACTATTAATAACCATTTCTCTCTTTCCTATTCGGAATCTCCTGAAATAATCAATCATCGTCGTAATTACACTTCGTCACGAGAATTCCCCGGCAAATGTTATACTTGTCGCATTGCTGGTGCATCTCGTAAAATCAGGGACAATTGGCATGAAAAATAGATGCGCTCCATCATTACAATACGCGGCATTAGTTTTTCATGCTGCGTACGACGTCTCTACACCGGCGAACGACACAATAACACACTTCGCTCGGCGTTTGCAGCGATCAAAAATTCTTTGCATTGTTTAGCGCGACGCCGAAGACGCGATATTTTTCCGTAAATCCGCCCGACGTCGGAAAGTGGGGCGGGTGCTGCACTCCGACGTGTAGAACACGATTCCGAAGTCAACACTTGGCGCTCGATAACCGTTTCCCGAGATAAATGCAGTTTTACACTTTAAACGCGAAACTTTCGTTATCATAACTTCGTAATATGGTTAGAGCGTTTGCAACAATATTGCGGCGTAACGAGCAAAAAGTGCGCCGTAATTGTCCGATCAAGTTGTACAATTTGTAATGTAGATTGCGGCACGAATGCACTCGTCGCTGGCTTCTCATCGCCATTATATCAGCTCGCTCGATTCCGCCATTATCCCCGTCTCTCTCGTGCACCCGAGGGCCGCAAAAATCGCGCACACTAATCAACCCCTTCGGATCATTATCAATGCAAAACGTCGCGTTAATGACAACGAACCGAAAACAAGTACCCCTTGAAGAAAAAGATAATATTAGGCTAACGATAAGAATTAAAACTGCTAACTTGCATCGAAACGCCTTTTGCAGGACGTGGTTGTGTAGGTAAATAACGAATTTGCAAAGTCGGCGATCCTGGCAGGATCGCCAGTGGAGTCGCATTGGCGATCCTGACAGGATCGCCAATGTAACGAATTCGGTGTTTTTGAAAATATCTGAAAAACTGATTCGTTACAAAATTAATATGAACTCTCCAAATTCTAAACCTATTTGTAAATCAGTCAAATTCTACACGAGTGAATCCTGGCAGGATCGCCAGTGGAGTCGCATTGGCGATCCTGGCAGGATCGCCAATGTAACGAATTCGGTGCTTTTCGAATAGCTGATTCGGTACAAAATTGATATGAACTCTCCAAATTCTAAACCTATTTGTAAATCAGTCAAATTCTACGTGAGTCAATCAGACTCTCATTGCCCAAAACATTTTAAGGCTGAAACCCTAAAACTGTCCCGCAACGCTTAACACAAAACGCTTCGGAAACTAAGTACACCTATTTCAATAACACTGAATGGGAACAAGCTGAAAGCCGTTTCCTTATTCAAAAAGCTAATTTGCCGTGCGAAACACAGCGCAGTCCTTTTCGCAGTGGAACCTCACTTAGCTTGAAGGAACGGCCATTTCTGTTTCATTACGAGCTGCCGCTATTCATCGCCATACTTCTTTTCATAATCGCAGGATTTTTCTTTTCACCCAGATATTAAGCTTAAGTCCATTTAGTCCGAGGCTTCCCTTTATTGAAACAATATTTAAGAGTGAATATTCAGCAATCGCGGAACTTTTCCGAACCTTTTTCCTCTATCTCTCTACCCTCCCTCCTTCCCTCTTCCAGGTACACCTTGGGAACAAACGCCAGATGAGGCGTTCGAGTAGGAAACATCGCGGGGTATCCCGGTGGATGGGTACGGCCCTGGCGGCAACCCTCCGGCAGTTTGATGGGTTGCTAGGAAACACCCCTCGGTCGTAACCTCGTGCTCGTAAGGCGGATAAGGACGGAAAGCTCTCGCGCTCTCGCGTGCTGGCTGCTTTTCTCTCATTTTCTTCGATCTTACGCCGCTATAAAGTGAGGACAAAGTGCAAAGGGACGGCGGAAACAACGAAGGGTGAATTTAGATGGCGCGGGGCCGCCGGTCAATTCGGGACGAATACATTCGGAAGAGCCTTTTTATGGCACTGACGGTCCTTCGGAGAATAACGAAGTCCGCCCGGGCGCACATCATAATTGACGATTTGGTCGTTCGCGCGACATAATGCCACCGACACTTTTCATGCTCGGGTGTCGACAATGACTTTTTAAAGAGCGTCTGGGTTACTTGCAGGAGAATGTTTACTTGAGGAACGGCAGTGTAATGTGGAGACTGTAATGATGGATTTGGGAATTTAAGGTTTTACCATTTAAGGTTTTATATCCAGGTTTTTCGGAAACTGTTACATTTAAGTATTTAAATGTAGTTTAAAATGTTTAAGTCTAATTTAAAAACTAGATAAAATGCTCATATTCAATACCTCTTAATTCGAAAGCAATGATTTTACAAAGCACCAAGATCTAGATAACGATACTCGTAGCTTTTCAACTATCTATTTTTCTCGCGGTATGAACCCTGGAACTTGACAAGGGAGTTTTAAATTTCGGAGTTCCGCTTGATTAAAGGTTGTGCCCGGAAAATTCTGCTTGGATGTGTTTCTCAAGACATTTGGACGTGTTCCCCGTGACGAACGCCTCTCCCTAAGACACTTTTCGTGTCTCGCACTGCGAAAGCGTCACTTTAACTCAGCCCTGCTCAGCGAGACATCTTGTTCTTTTCCAGATAGACTAAAAAGGGACGGAAGCAATTTGGCATAACACAGCGAAGAGCAGTGTTTGTGCAAATAAGTTCGCTGAAATTGAACTGACAGATGTGAAGAATTATTGTAAACAAAATTTGAAGAAAATGCTTTGTAAAGAACTTCTAAATAGTAGGATAGTACAATTCTCAAAAGCCAAACAGGACAGAAATGATGGAGAATTCGAAATGATAGTTCTCTTATTCAGTTAGAAGATAATGGCATTTATTTAATGCAATATAAATGAGAATAGTAGTAAAATAGATTAGTGAACGTCGTAAAACTTAACCTGAAATGTAAGGTTCCTATTCCTGAATTGAATAGATCTTCCCTTCTGGAATACAAGTTGTTTGGACATAACTGAGATTTCAAATTGTCTATTCCAATCATCCAGATTGTGAACTGAGAATCACTCAATTCTATTCTTCTGAATTCACTTTAATCAAACACTTTTCACTGGGGACATATCTCTACGATTGCAGAATAAGTAGCAAATTCAGTCTACAGTTTGTTCAACTTTATTAGACAGTTATAGGGATCTTTGCAGAAATAATCCAGCGAATTGTAGTTTATAGGCAACGTCGATAATGGGAGAAACGCGTGGAAATGTTAAGAACGGCGTAACATTGTTTCCCGACTCCCTTTAAAGCCTGAAATTTATCGTTCGGTACGTGATATCAGCATCATTTGACGTACCGGGGATAACAGAATCCCGGAACTACCCTTGCTCGAGAGAATCCTGGGGAACGGAGCTCCCATCCGAGTTCTTTAGTTATACTTTGTATGTAACATCACATTTTATGTGCGAAATTTCGCAGCTATTATGTGACACTGGATTACGCAACGTGCTGTGTAATTTCGCTGAAATGTGTTTACGGTCCGGGCGAATTTTGAAATAACTATCATCGCCCTCCGTGAATGTTATTCGTAAGCGTCACTTGTCGTTTGATAAATATTTTAAAATCCATTGACGAGCGTTTGTCAAGGATAAAAATATTTGTTAGTTATCGCGAATAATTGAAATTACATAGTTAAAATGATATCTTGCATTTTCAGTGACAGTGGCTGATTTGTCTGGATTCCGTAATTGGTTACGACACTTAAATAGGAAAAATGTTTTCTATTTTGCAAATTGAGGTTTACGAAAGAATTTTACAAAATGAGGTTTACAAAATGTATTCAACAAAATGTGTTACGAGTTATAATTTTAATAATATGTCGACTTCTGATATGAATAATAATTCAAGGTAGATATTTTTCACGAAATTTTCACTCACCGCTCCTCGATGTTCACCGACAGAACTCCGTCTGAAAAATTCAATTTCGTTAAATTTCATCCACAAAGTAATTCGCTAAAATCAATAGAAAGGTTACTTTGTTGATTTAATCGTTCCGCGTGATTTCGAATAGCCGAACGATTGCTTTGCCAATTCAGAATCACATATTTGTATCAAAAAGCAACTGGTCTGTTATCGATGCCTGGAATCATTTATTATTAATCTTTATATTCGGCAAAGTAATCTATACGAGAGACATCCGAGAGGTGACGCATGCGCTGTGAAATCCACTCCTCTTGAGACAATTTTTCCCTTCCAGCTTTCGCTCATATTTTATGACTAATTACTCTATTATGCTGGTTCATACTTAAGGAGCTGCTGTTAAACAATCTACATTGATTTACGTCGTCGTTTGATCAATTATGTTTCGCTTTTTTTCACAGACTAGTTGATGAACTATCTGACAGGGTGTGATAACGATAATAATTGGCCACACACATGTATCGCAAAAAGAAATAATCACAATGATACCACATTTGTAAACATTTCATGCAAATTTTGAACAAATGTTTCAGGAATTGCATAAAGTTTGCATAAAATTTGCACAAATATATGATAGTTTCTGACATGAATGTTTATGCAAAATTGGCAAGGAATTTATACGAATGTTATAAAAGTGTTATATTAACTGCACCAAATGTGATTCTACATCACAAGTAACTCAAATTTAATGCTACATTTTTTTCCACTAAAATCTACACCATCTATTCTGTAGATTTTAGTGGCAACTATTAATACTTTTATCATAAAGTTGTCATAATCTCCAAATGGACATGTGTTTTCTTTTATAATATTATTAAGAAACTTAAGGTTTAAACTTGTTTATTTAAGAAATATATGATTTTTAAATTTGCTCAATTGCACAATTTTATTGTAATTACTTAAAATGTGTACAAGATCTACGTGAAACTGTATGCAAACCTGACCCCAAATCCGATTGTACATTTTCAAATTGTATTCCAACTTTACGCAAATTTTATGCAAATTTCATCCTTGAATAAATTTACATAAATTTTACGTAAATTTTGGTTATCAGGGTATGTATTTTTGTTGGTATTATTAGTATTTAATCCTAATAATGAATTCAGAATAATTCAGAATAATTAACATTTCGTATAACATTTTATTTAATACAAATGTTCTAAAACGTAATGTGTATTCGTAGCTATTCGAAATTCAACAAAGATGACAGTTTCCATAGTAAATCTAGTACATTTTCATTTATTTTCATGTAGGTCAGGTTCGGCGATTGTTATCGCAAAAACAAATAGACGGAAAAATGAATACTGCATAACAATTAATTGCTCGGTCGTGCCGGGTCATGAACGATTTCGACCGGAAAAAATTCGTCGACCGATCGAACCGTTTTAATCAAACCCGCGCGTTTCGCTTCGGTTTGCTTCCGCAGTAAAGTTCGCTCGACGGCGACCCTTCGATTACATATTCATAACATCTTGTCGCATTACGCGGATATTTTTTCAATTTCAGAAGTATGCCGGGTATCGTTTATCTTTGAACGCAGCCACAGGCAGGGATGATCCGATTTAGATGAAACTGTAAGACTCGGTTTATCTTCGTACAAAATTGCGGCTCACTAAATCAGCCGACGAATGAGCGCGAAAAAAATGGCGTAAGGAATTTTAACTGACAACATGTCTCGCGGAAACGGTGCCAATGGTGGCTATGTTATATATTCTAGAATATTTACTTTCATAATAAATAATAGTGATTCACATCTTGTGAAATTTAGCAATATAAAAAATGCGATCAAGTTTGAAAAATGGCGATCCTGCCAGGATTTCCATTCGTGACAACAAAACTGTGTAATAAAGAATGTTAGACATTTGAAAAATGAGTTCTTTTCAATTTGATCTCTAATGTAAATTTTCTATTCCTTTTTATTATAATTACAGAATTGAATGGAATGGAAGACATTCAAATTGGATTCCAATAATGACATAAATGGTCTATTCCAATTGTCGATATTGTGAATTAATTCTATATGAATAATTGTACCAATTACAAAAACGGACGCATTCCCTTCAGGAAGAAATGTCCGAAAATTAGGACGACTTTCCAGCTCGAGTTGTTTGTTTAATAGAAGGGAAGATGTTCGTGCGATCGTTTGGCGGAAGGCAGGTCGATTCGTCGGTTGTTGTTGAAATTGATGCTCGAGTCGAGTTTCTCCGATCAATTTTGATTGATGCCACTTTTTATTGGGTTCGACGGTTATGATGTTACGAAACGAGGGGATCGTGCGATATTAACACTGCGAGAATTAACCCATTATCGATAGTCAATATCTTTTGAAAAAGAATATGGATAACCATCAGGGATTAATGAGTAAATCAATAGACTTCGAGTAAAATGTTCTATTCATATTTACTTGTAGGACAAATTCAATACAACTTTTTTTCAGTAGGTAAGACTGAATGTAAGTGAAATAGCGTCAGATTTACATTATATTATTATCCTAATTGCTAAATCTCCCTACAGCAGATCAATTATTTATTCTAGGTATTTAATCGTAGTAAATGTTATCCAGAAGAATACATTAACACAACATGAAACCCTATCTTACTTTCCAAGCCATCGCTGTCATTGTCAGACACGAATTAATCGTGCTGTAAAATATTACAGACTTCCCCGCCGCATTACACAGTTATTCCTGGCATGCAGATTCCAACAACAATCCTGGAATTTTCCAAATCCATATTTCAGTGATAACGCCCAACATTTCTATCCGCATTTCGCCTTATTGCGAATCATTCCACATAGACAATTATGGGCCATATATGTGTTGTTCACATTTGCCAACATATGAGAACTGCTTTTATGTACATTTACATAACATTAAATTTATACATAAAACATTATACATAAAACATATATATGTTTTATCTTCTATATATGCTATATCGATCATAACGACTCCATATATTTCCGTTTTCGCAACTTTTTCGACTCTCGAAAAATGTCTCCATTGCCCCTTTTCCTTCGTTTTCCGGTAGGGGGCGCGGCTCTCGCCCGGCACAATGACCCATTACAGCGAATCATCGAGCTTCCCGCAGTCTGGCGCCTTTTCCACGGCAATTTCTAAATCCTCCTCGCAGCGCAACCGCCCGACTATCTGGAAAGTATCTCCGACGCGAGCCAAGCGCTTCTTCGACTTAAAATATACACGAGCGCTCGCTGTAATTCACCATCTCGCACAATAAGTACATATTTAACGTACAGTTACGCCGTCGGAAACGTAATCCCCCGTTCTCGTTATTCTCATTTAATAATCATTATTTATC
This sequence comes from Ceratoteleas bidentatus, assembly GCA_022817645.1. Classification (NCBI taxonomy): domain Eukaryota; kingdom Metazoa; phylum Arthropoda; class Insecta; order Hymenoptera; family Scelionidae; genus Ceratoteleas; species Ceratoteleas bidentatus. The sequence goes on from JABFPB010005608.1 coordinate 8,933, forward strand.
ACGCGAGCGCCGCGTTTCTTTTCGCCCGCTTCTGGAAGCGATTATCCATCCTTTCGCTGTAATTTTGTGTAGCCAACCACTTGGAAAGCATTGCAAAAAAGTCGTCATCATAAGAAAATGACATCAAAACATACCGATCGTGCACTTCAAACTTTTTTCAATCTTACATCATTTGTTTGAAATCATTTTTTCAGTCTCAACGACTAGCAATATGATATTGTTAAACTTACAACATCATATTGCAACTAAAAGACCATATTTCAATCTGATTTTTTTGTTTCTCATTGAAATTAATTAGTTGTGACATTCACTTTGAAATTAGATTTTATAAGTATCATCTTCTAACATGAAATGGAAATAGATTGAAAAGAATTGACTTCTCAAATTCTCTGGTTTGAGAAGTCAATCCAGATTGTTTTTCTTAGGACTTCTTTTCACATGGCTGACATTTGTGCAATTACATCACTTCATTTCCGAGTTTACAAATTAAACTCTAAATTACAAATTCTGACATCCGGGACTATCCCTCTTCGTCGATAATCCCCGAATTTCTCTGAAACTTTTCATTCAACGACACCGTTGTCTCGGCGAAAAAACGAAATTAATTAGCGCAGAGTGGGTCGTCGAGTGTACACCGCGGCCCGTCGAATTATTTCATTAAATGTATCAGCTCGTTATTCTCGAGTAATCTCGAGCCGGGGATATTCGCGCACGCCGACGCTCTTTCTTATTCAGCTCGGCAGCGTCGCTCGAGTGAGACAAGGCGTCAAGCACTGCTTGACTTTCAAAATACGTATCCGCAGGGACGTAAGAAACACCGAATCAAGAGTCGAAAGATTACATGCAAATCGGGCTTGTCGTTTGCAAATTAGAAAGAATTTAATTCCGGCTAATTCACCGCCAAGTCGAGGGCACTCGAGTCATTGCGCCGAGTCAGACCGAGTCATTAGTCATCATTTGGCGGCGGTCCACGGCGAAATTGATTTTCGCTGCGAAAGCTCGAGTGGCGACGCGCGCGGCCAATTTTAACGGCCATTGTGTGCAGAGAAAACACTCAGAAAAATTTCTTTGTTTTCTTTTGTTTTTGGCTAATGTTATAGGTTATGTTGCATCGACAAAGAAACTAAAAAAACATCAAATATGTAATTTTAACAGAGTGATAATGAGTAATTTAAATTTAAAAGTCACTAGATTAAGGCCTATTCAGTTTGGATGACTACAAAAATTACTAGTACACAATTAAAATAATCAGTATGTACCCATATAAAAAAATCTTATACGAGTTCTCATATGAAAACTGAAATGCAAATTTTTCGTCCAAATTAACAATGTATTAAGTACCTTATCTCAATTTTACAAACATTGTATGAAAATACGATTAATTTCTTTAAATAACTGGAATTCATTAATCTAAATAGGTTATGTTGTTTTATTAACTTATATTTTCATGATAAAATAATTTTAATTTGTCTGCAGTTTTAGGGATTTTGAATAAAAGCAATAAAGGGGCAGGATGTTTATATTTGAAGCTGAATAATAATTGGAGGAATTCAAGTTCGTATTCCAACATTCCGAGCGAATGCTGGAAAGTTATGCAAGTGAGTCTTTAAAATGACGTAAAATTAGAGGCATGTAAATTTCTGGTTAGAGTGCCGCAAAAAGCGGGGGAGTTCCGCGCAAGTTTTTGCCAATGTTGTAAGATATAAGAGACACATTCAGAGAAACTTTCGGTGAATTCGGGAGATTTTGTAACGTCGCAAAAGTAATGTATGAATGTTGGAGATAAAAATGTATGTAAAACGACACCGATAGTCCGCAGTGGCAACAAATAACCAACGTTTAGTAGCATAAAATTACACCAGAATACGCATTTACATATCATTGTGAACGTTTAGCCAGTTTTATTGTGAAATATTACTTGTATGTATTCGACTACACGCATTTCGTAACTTTCCATTGATGTCATGATATTCTACGAAAATTAAGCAGCTTTACGATATTAAATACTAACCTTTTATGCGACTAATAATAATTACCTGTAATGTCAAACTTGCGCGAATTTAAATGAAATGTAAAATGTTTTAAACTTTTCAAACCAGTTAATTAATTGGATAATAATATTTCTAAAATTTCGACATTCATTTTTAGCACTTTTCTAGCTGGTAGAAAAAACAATCTACTTCGTCTTACTAATAATAACGTTCTTATTTGAATTTCGTTCTCGCTCACCAGATCAATAAAGCCATTTCCCTTTTATGTAATAAGAGAGAATGTCGTTCAGTATTTCAAATACAATTTCATGTAATAATGCTTAACACTGTTTTGAATAATGGTCTAATTATTATAATTCGATTTGATTTTTACATATTATTATAATAACAAATTAGATGAAATTGTTACACTTTGGTACACTTTGTTACAACTATGATTTAAATTTTAACTTTAATTATAATTATTTTCCATCTGAACAAACGCTCAACATTAATTCATTTGCCAAAACAAATTTATCTATTTATAACCCTGCATTTATTTCCTTAAAAGAATTATATCATTTAACTCCACAATTTTATTTAAAATTACGTATCATAAATTATATTAATAACCTAATAGAATAAATAAACAATGCTGGGGTAAAAAATTAAAATAATACCGTTAATGCTGAATTCAAGTACAAGTTAAGCTTTTCCATGAAATATTTTCATGAAACACGTTGATCCAGTTTTACACTTATTCAACATCCATTTAGGTTGTTTTAAGCAGTCTTTATTCGATTAAATAAATGTTTGAAATGCACATATTTGTCTTCAATTATTTGGCTTTATTTATAATGTATCTTTAATAAGCAATGGAAATACTGTTCCGCTATTTAACAAACATAATTTATGTTGCAGTAGAATAATTCAAAAGAATGTCTAATTTAAAATTAAATGAAAACAATGCACAAAATTAATATTGAACTGAATAATTCGTTCGAAACTATTTAAAAATTAATTCCCGAATTATTGTTTTACAATTTGTTCGCTATAAAATATTGCAATGAAAACCGCAGTTTCTCTGCCTGATTACTTCAATTTTATCATTATTAACAGATTAAATGAACAGTATATTGTTAACGGATATCTCGAGTTCAATACTGACCCACGTAAACAATGTATCGAAACAACAGTGAAACGCTCTGTTAATTTGTTATTGCATATAAATTACGATAAACAATTAGCAGTGTTTAAATAAGCGTTTTTATCATATAATTGATACTGTGATGAGAAACAAGTAACAATGTTAGGTAAAATAAAATTGTTTTAATGTACGTGCCATTAATATAATGAAACTTTTTAATGCGTAGAAAGCAAACACGTTCCGTATAAATTACCGCCCGTTGTGTTATTTTCGTGCTCAATGGCATTTTTGAATACAATTTAAGCATATGAATACCGTGAAATTCGGTCACGTAATTGTGAAATATCGCAACGAATGAAAAAATGTGAATACATTTATTTCGAAACGACTGTATTAAACTTGACGGGTTTCCATCATCGATACAATCGAACAAAGAGAACATTCAAAGTGTATACTTGAATAATCAAATATCGGGAAAATACAACGTTCTAATTAAGCCATTACAATGTTAAAGTTCGCTACTGAAAATATAGAAAAATTGAATAAAACATCAAAGACTTAGTAACTGTAAAAAATTGTACAGTGAGAGATAAATATTACACGTTTTCGCGACTACGTAATTTTGTGCAAACCACGCCATCTGTCCTTATTAATATAAAGTACGCTAAATTTAATAACAGCGTTTTAACTGAATAATGCACGGCAAAAAATTGCGCACCGAAATAAAATTATCCTCCAAGTCGTGTCCTCATTCATCATTCAATTATTCATTTATCATTTCGAAGAATTACCTTATTACTGAAAGTAAAATAAAAATTGGATGTTTTGTTAATGAGGCTTAACCCCTTTCAAAAAAAAATTAATTTCGATCACCCAAATCTGATATTTAACAAAGTACTTGTAATAGTAAAACTTTGACAGTACACCGATGAAAAATAACACTAATTTTCAACAAACAATTAATTAAACTGAATCCAAACTTGCATGGCATTAAAAATCATTGGACAGTTCGTTCCCAAACCATAACTAAAAAC
>JABFPB010005609.1:0-13086 GCA_022817645.1 Ceratoteleas bidentatus
TACGGTTTGCTACTTCTTGTAATAGGAAGTATTGTTGGGTGGCTGCGAGTGCCAAAATACTCGCACTCCTCGCTGGTGGGAAGGGGTCTCGAGTCCCCCGAATAAATGCTCCGATTAAAACCTAAAATGAAATACAATCCGTAAATAAGGATAATTGATTTAAAAAACAATACGCCAAGTTTTTATCTAATCATTGTTTACCTAAAACTTTGCTATTATTTCTACAAGTTTAAAATTGTTGTCTTTTTCGATAAGTTCAATTGCAAAAAAAAACTTATATTTAGATAATGATTTCTGGATTTAATATTTTCTTAAATCGTTATGATAATAAAGGGATAATAATCTGTTAAAAGCAATTCAATTTATAAAACTGGAATGTTATCTTGGCATATTGTTCCATTACATAATCACAAACAATTCTTTACTTTTTGTCTAATCTGAGGATGCAGATGCTGCGCTATTTTTCCAAGACAGACTGTGGTATTCGTACGAATGCCACCCTGGTCGTCTTTCGACTGCAATCTCGCGAAGTACCTCAACACTTCAACATTCAGATTATTATAATCCAACTTTGGCGCCAAGTGAACTACGGATTTCACCGTTTGCTCACGAACTGCTGGATTTGTGTCCAGAAAACCCCGAATCACCTGTTAACACACATAAATCATTATGAAAATGGAAAAAAAAAAAGTTACGAAGAATATTCAAACTCAAAGAAACAAACTAACGTTAATAATATCTCTTAGTGCAAAAAATACAAATTCGTTATCAGGCATTTAGAAATGATGTCAAAGACATTAAAAAAAAATTTCCCATGAGAAACTTTTCATTATAATTTTTTAATAACAAATCTAGAGTTTTTTTTTAATATTCCATTTTCCAATTTCCCTCACCTGAGGAAATATTGACTCGTTAACAGTGGCAGGTTGCAAATGATTCACAAATCTGTCCAATTGCTGCAGAAGTCGCAATCTGGTAGCCCGATCGTTCGACGCGAACAATTTCACGACACAGGGCACCACGCGTTTTTGGTACTCTGAGTCCGGCAACTGACGTCCCAATTGCAACAGTGGTGGCAGCACTGCGCTCCCGGCATCGCCGTATTCGAACGCCGCCAAAAGCTGCGGCAAAATCTTGAACCGACCAACGCCATCCGGGAACTTTTCCAGCTGACTGGCCAGCTGTGAGAAGAACCGGCCCTTCTCGTTTTTCTCCTTCACCTGGATCTCCTCCAGGAAGAGAAGAGCGTCCACCAGGTCGTTTTTGAAGAAACCATTATTGCTTCGACAACGAGCTATTACGTCTGCTGGATTGGGTCGACCCTCAGCATTTGAACCTGTTAATTCTTTGTACACTATGAGCAGTGGTTTTGGAATCTAGAAATTGATTTGAAGTTTGATTGAATTATATTAAATTCGCACATAAATTAATACATAAATTACATAATTATTTTAATACAAAAAATTATGTATTTATATAACTTATAAATAAATAAATATGCAATTATGTTAAATTTCCGTTAATTCTTTAAATAAATAAATAAATACAAAATTATTTAATTTCACATTTAATGTATTTTTTCAATTTTCTTTAATTTAATAACTAGATTTCTGATGGTTTTATATCAGTTTTTTACTTAAATTTGTATACCTTTTCTAAAACTTCCAACTTGGCAGCACTGGAAAGAGGACCATTGAATGCTTCCCAAATCAGACTTCCTAATCCCCACATATCAATGGAACTGACAAAAATAGCATTATAAGTAAATGTGTTTCCTTTAAAAAAATTTAAAATACTTAATTGACAAATGTATTACCATTTGGTTGCAGGTTTGAAATTGTCTTTGATTTCCGGCGGACGATACACCTGGAATTGGGATGGCAAACAACTGTATTGCGCATCCACTGCGGTCATGAATTCGACACCTCCAAGCTTCCATTCTCCACTCTCCTCGTTGACAAAGACTGACCACAAATTGACATTATTGTGTCGCAGATTTCCATCGTTGTTCAGAAAACTGAGTGCTCTCTGTGAATGATGGTAATTCAATCATAATCAAGAGGTTTTGCTATTCTTTTAAATCTGCCAGGAGAAATGCATTTGGGAGGAACTTACAGTAATCTGGAAGATGCCCCAAGAGTAATAAACTTCTTTTTTCTGCGCATCTTCGTCATTGTCGGTGTACCTGGTGAGTCTGTTGTAGAGAGGTTCGACTCTTTCTGTGGCTAAGTAAATAGTCTTGTCGGTCTGAAGCAGAGATTGAATTAGAATAAATTAAAAATAATTTTGGCAAAAGATACTTTTGATATTTTTTTTTAATATTTGGGGTAAAAATAAAAATAAAAAAATAAAATAATAGTGTTTTTTGGTTAAAACAATGTACCTCTAAACTGTCCAAATAAGCAAGAATGCTTGGATGCCTAAGTGTTTTCAGCTTTTTGACAGCTCCTCGGGCAATGTCCAACTGGTGATCATTGCTATTTTTTATTTCATACACGAACACTGATACATCTTCCCCTACGCCAGAACCCTAAAATATGTAATATTGTGAATATATTTTTATAAATAATGATTTACAAGTAGATTAATTAATAATAATTATGTTCTGTGTTAAAGAAATGTACATATAAAATAGACTTGTGTCAAGTCAAAAAGATAATAAAATTGTTGACACTATGCATATTGATTGGCAAATATTTACATAATTCTGTATGAAAGTATAACAAGAAATATTTTGAATATTATAATGTAATTATTTCCAATGTAATGCATCAGGTTAAGTAGTTTATGTTTATGTTACAATATTGGTTACAAACCAATATTGTAACCAATTACAATATTGGTTTGGTATATCAAGACTTTAATGAAATCTTCTTTATTCGAAATATATTAGTTTTTATATAAGATTTTATATGAACTTTAACATGTATATAAAAGAAAGTGAAAGGCCAAGAAATACTTTTTTCACAACAAAAATTGAATAAATGATAAAATAATTGATATTTTACTCTTAGTTAATCAGGATTGTGTCTACTGACATTTACTTCCTACATAAAAAAATAAATATGATACCTAAATAATATAAAGATAAATGCATGCTAACTTTTAAACAAAAATGATAACGCTTTTAATTTCAGTACCTCTAACTTGTAATATAATATTTTTTTCATGTAACTAATTATTTTTAGTATTAAATAAATGTTATGGTAATAAATTAGGAAATAAATGGCGATCAACACCTTTAAAAAATAATTTAATTTAAAAAAAGTACACTTTTAACACAAAATATTATATCAAGTGGTATGGAGTATTTAATGCTTCAATAAAACAATAATTAAAGAATATATTAAATATAAGAAATATTTCAGTCAGTTTAAAAAACAAATGTAAAATTTCATTGTTGCTTTCATAAATATTATTTAAAAATAAAAAATAATCTTTATAAAAGTCTTGTTTCTTACCTTATTATCATTTTTAATTGTGCAATAAATAATATAACAAAGTCTGTAAGATTCAGAATTAATCTAACAATCTAACAATTTTGAAAACTTTTCTGGGACTTTAAATTGGCAACGTGTAATAAAGTGTAATTTTACGGTTTTGCATGACAATTTTCAGACTTGCTGCTGCAGTGAATATTCATAACACTTTAGATGTTGTTTTATAATTGAATTAATACTGATCAACTTGATATCAACACACTTGCACAGCTTAAATTAAAGAAATAAGCCAATATTCAACATAACTCACCGACACATTAAAAAAAAAATTTTAAATAACTCTTTTGAAAGAATGAAATTAATCTAAAATATTGCATATATTCCAATATTCTTTCATTTCATTTAAAAATATTTCTGCATAAACTGTTATTTCTGTAACAAGTTTCTTGCTATTTCAATTACAGTTTCTAATATGACTAGCTACTATTTAACTCAAATTCATAGAACTGTCACTTGCACAAACATTCAAATTACAGTGTTATATTCTACACTGCAAACACAATCGATTTTGTTTCGTCTATTCTTTGTTTTAATGGGATCTAAATTTGGTTCCTTTCATATTTTTTACTGAAAAGCATTTAGCATTTGTCTAAACATACCTTGTAAAAAGTCTCCTAGAAATGAACAGATAGATTAGATTTTAGATGTTTAGTTCCAGAAAGATCTATGTTTTCAGCGACAAATTAAAAAATCTTCCAAAACCATTCATTTTCTCTAATTCCACAATCTAAATTCCACAAACAAATCCAGATTCTTTTCTTTTCTCTCCAATTCCTTAGATCGACATTTAAAACCAGTTCACCTTGAATGCATGAACCATTCCAACTTAAATGAATTCCAGTTCATTCAAACGATTTTGAAATTTCGCTAAAAATCCATTTCTCCTCTACGCATTCCTATCAATAATTCTTCCCAACTTTTTCCCCCACTCTTAAAACAATCCGATTGTCAGAGTCGAAATTCTGTGACAGGAGGAGTTTTCCAACTGGCGACATAAATCCTCCTATCACAGTATTCCGACTCTGATAACCGGATTTTCATCACTTTTAATATAAAAAAAAATTTTAAGATTCCACACAGAGTTTCCCGCCTCAATTCAAACACCAAACCCTCGAACTCCCCCCCTCCCCTCCTTCGAACGTCTTCGAACCAAAACACTCGTGCACTGACCTTCTTCTTGGCGCGATGCAGCGTCCAAATGCTCTTGTTCTCGAGGCCGCCGACCGGCTCCCCGATCTCGTAGGGGAAGTCCTTGGTCGGGTCGCGCGAAAAGAACGACCACATGATTATCGCTTGCGTCCACGTCAATCGCCGCGATGACAGTCGCGCATCGTCCGCTCACTCGGTCGCAACCCCTCTCCGTCTCTCTCCCTCTTTTTTTTCCCCCCTCGCTCTGTCTCGTCGCTCGTGCGTCACGCTGTTGACACGGCTGACACGTCGTCACCGCGCGTTCCTCGTCGTGGTCGCCGAGCGAGCCGGGGCGCGCATTTTGTACGAGTTTTCGGTCGGGTCTGATCGCGGGGACGACGCGGCAGGATGAGCGACCCGGGCCTGGTGACGAGCTGCGTGTTCAAGGGCGGCGACGAGCACGTCGTGCGGATGTGCCTGGCGGGGGAGCGCGGCGCGGCGCGGCGCTGCGTCGAACTCACGGTCACCAACAAGCACACCGCGGAGACCTGGCACTCGTCCTACGACACCGCCTGTGCGTGCGGGTAGCAGTGCCACTGGCGGAACGCGGTTTCGGCGCGACTGCGCGCGCCGCGAGGCGCGCTTTTCGGAGCGCGCGCGGAAGGCTGACATTCCCAGAGAGCCAAAAGCCGTGATTTTTAACGAACGTTAAAAATGGCGTTTTTAATTTAATTGTTAAAAATTAATTATAATGTTTTCGTTTTTAAAAAAACTAATTGACATTTTGAAATATCGCTAATGAAAGTAGAATTTATTGGCCATGTAGGAAATATATTCCTAATATTTTCCCAATATATTTCCAATATTTTCCCAATATATTTCCAATACATTCCCAATATATTCATAATACATTCCCAATATATTCTCAGTATATTCCCAATTTTTCAATATATTGAGAATATATTGTAATTTTTGCAATATATTATCAATATATTTCTAATTATTGTAATGTGTTGGAAATATATTGGGAATGTATTGGGAATGTATTAGGAATACCCTAACAGCACATACCTGGAAAATCTACGGAGATTCTCCAGAAATAATTGGCAGTTAGATTTTCAGGAGATCTCTAGACATTTCCTGGGAGATTTCCCATAGAATCTCCGATTTCGGGAGCTGTGCTGTTAATGTATATTGGAATTTTATTGGGAATATATTGACAATATATTGGGAATACATTGGGAATATACTGGGAATATATTGGCCAAATAGGAAACATATATTCCCAATATATTGTCAGTATATTCCTAATACATTTCCAATTGGAAATACATTTGGTTTAATTGAAAATACATTTGGATTATATCTTTTTTACAACAAATATATCGGGAATATATATATATTCCTATATTCGCTATATTGAAATAGCCATTCATTTTATTTGTATATGTAGCTCCATGTGAAAGAAGTCCTAATGGTTTCTAATGGAATTTTTTAACTGGGTCCATTTTTACATATAAATTACGTAAATACGAAATAATTGTTAAATTATCAATGAAAAAATGTCCACAAACATTGGAATGTTGGAATAATGTATGAAATTGATATAGTTAGAACTACGATATGCTAAATCACATACATTCATAAATACTCCACGCAGATTATTTAGTTTATAATCTTTGGCTATTTGGGAAATCCGTACAACCTGGATAAAAATAAAAAAACAGTCTTGTTCAACAGACATGACTTCTGGTTCAACATTTTTTAAGAAAACACTTTGTAAATTAAACAAAAAATGTTTATATCAATGTGAATTCTGCAAAAAAATAAAATATTTCCGATTTGCCTAAAATTTGATTCAGATGAAATCCTAATGTTTCCTCGGTAATTCTTATTATCTCCAATCTAAAAATTGTTTGCATGACAAATCCTATTGCCTTTCGAACAATTGCCCCTAAAACTGTTATTAAAATTATTAAATTATAAGATACAATTATAAATCGTATCATAACCAATATCAAATCAATATCCAAAGAAAAAAATGTAATCGTCAAATTAAACGTTTCACAGATATAGAAAACTTAACGCACAAAACTGGAAATTTCAAGCAATTCGACGTTTTTGTAGCTATGTTAAAATCCGGTTTACTTAAGGTAAATTTCAGCAAACATTCCACGAATTCATCAATCCGCCAGCTAAAGTTTCGTTTTACTGATAAAAAACCATAATCTCCCTTTTTCCCTTCACCAGAGTCGAGACTGCATTACATTAGACCTCCTTACATTTGAAGACCTTCAGTACCTAAGATCACAAAGGACTGACGTTGACGGATCCTCAGAATTACCCTCCAAGTCCAGTAATCGACGCTATCTCATCCTAACTTATTCTGTAGAGTTCGACAGGTGTCTCTCATCATCATTTCTCATCAATTTTCGTAAAAGTGGCGAATATAAAACTGGCGAATATAATTTAGGATCCACTATCCGCTACCTTTGGAGTACAGTGGCGCCCCCGACCCGGTTCTTCTGCAAGCAACCATCCGGCGATTGGAAGCCAAAGTAAAGAGCCTCGAGTCGAACGACACCAGCAAAGAACTCGAAAATCGTTTAGAAGAACTTTCAGCAGTCAATCGGAAATTGGTTCTGGAGAACCAGAGACTCGCAAATGGCGGTGTTAATCTTTGTAAATATGCCAGATGACTATTCACAATCCATCAGTTAAAATATTTAAAATTAAAATATTAAAATACAAAAATTAAAATTACAATTATAAAATTAAACAAATAAAATAAAAAAAGTATTACTATATGTAATCAGTTTTCCATTTCGAGTATATACAATTTAACTTAGAATTTGTCTAAAATTGATTCCCCCATTAAATATTCAATTAAATCCAAACCAATGGAATTGAATAAAATTACAAAATGTCCATAAAGGCAATTCGAACGAAAAAGTTTAATTGCATCTAAACTACTAATAATTTCAACTAAAATCATCCTCCAGGTGGAAAAGGTGTAAAACGTTTGATGTCAGATGTCAAAATGCTCGAAACCCTCGTGATGAAGGAGCGCGCTGCTTTTCAGTCTGAACTGCAGAAGCTCCAATCTGAGAACGCCAGTTTGCAAATAAAACTGCGCCAATTATCCGAGTCAAATGGCAGGATTTATGGCAGCAGATGTACAACTGCGAGAAAGAAGAACATCCCAAAATCATTTGTGAATGTTCGACCAAGTTCCTCCCACAGTATCCGGTCAAACAGTGGCAAGAGGTTCAGAAGTCGATCTCCCTCGGTTACTGGACATCGAAAATCCAGCTTATCGAGAGGTTTCTCTTGAAATTAATCTTCGTACTCTTTTTTTAACTTTAAAAATAATGAAGCAAATATAAAGAGTTTAAAGCTAGTACAATTTGATTAGTTTTTTCTCCCTTTTTTGTTTCAATACCCTATTTCTAACTTAAGTTATATCACAGTAATGCTGCATACTCTTCAGTTTACTGTATGAAATATGTTTTTTACATCATTCGCTATTTTGGCGATCAGTTTCTAAGTATTTTTCGCCTGACTATTCTCGCAAAGTTTTAAACTTAAAATATCCCTTTCCAGAAAGATCGATTGAAGTTTTGAAGATCAAAGACTCCGCAAGGTCGATTCGTTCGAGGTCAGGTCAGCCTGGATCAAAAGGTGCTAAAATAAGCCTATATACGCAAATGGATAATATAAGTGTAATATAAGTAAACCATCAGTAATAAAATAAATCACTTTATTATCCCAAAAAGCCCCCGAGGTATAATCGGCACTCGAATATACCCTCCATTTCATTGCAGAACAGGACTTTGGAAACCTAGAACTCAGAATCAACGTGCTGCGAAAGATGCTCGAAGAGGGCCTCAAGTTGAACTAAAATCAACGCAAAGAACACTTCAGTGTACCTGCGACTTCAGCTCGATTTGCCACATTGTACATGGCAAAGCTCACCGCGACAGGCAACCCGTAAAATAACAGTAGACTCGTACTGGTTCTATAAGTAGCTTATATATACAGACTTCTAATATATTTTGTATAAAATACAAAGTATCAAAGACTCGTTTCTGCTGCGGTCCATGATCGGCGCGAATCTCGAAAGTAAAAGATAAACACATTGTGGTTCGGGGTTCCGTTTTTACAATCAAAGCTCGGTGAGAGACGAAACCAGAAAAACTTGACGACTTAGCTATAAACTGTTATACTACATTATATTACAATCGGCGATATACAAAACATCTGACCAGCATTTCCACGCAACAACAACATTGGCTCGCAATTTTACTCGCAGTTTTACGATTTCTAACTCGCTTGATCCGTCAACGTCAACGCCTGTTTGAGAATTGGGTTGCTGTTTTCGGGATTCGGGTTTTGAGGGTTTTGAGGATTTTGAGGTTCGGAGGTCGGGGGACTCGTTCCACTGGTGCCGTTTTCGGGGGGAACTTTTGGTGGGAGTTTGAGTTTCAGCTTCTTGTTGAGTTCGTCTATGACTGTGTTTAAGTACTTGATGTCGAATTCCTGCTGCGTCACAGTCTCGTGGAGACCCTGGATGTCGGCGACGAACTTCTCCAGCTGCTCTTGTCGTAGTCTTTCTTTGTTTGCTTCTTTAGTCTGTTGTCGGGAGTATTCTAGGAGAAGACAGCCTCCAGCGATTCCGAAGATGATCACTTCGCCCATCAAATTGGCACCCAGTTCGATCGCCATTTCTTCGTTTAGTTTGCTGACCTTCGTTGGCTTTCCGAGGTTCATCAGGTACATTTTCGCTTTGATTTCCGCCCAGTGGTAAACTGCGATCAATCGTTTGGGGATTATTTAAATGAATTGTGTATTTATTTCAGGGTTGGAATGGTGAAAATAGTTGAAATTAAGGGAGTATCTCTCAGTGTCGTATTTTTAAGGCGCAAAAACAAAATATCATCTTTTTTTTCTATGTCCAACGAATTATTCAATCAGATGTAATATTATTACTGATGCTGGCATATTTATCGTTAATTTCTAACAACATTTTGAACAAATTGGTTTAATTTGTATTATGATTGAGAACATTTTTGAAATATATTGTTTTTTAAAAGAACTTCATTGAAAGAAGAATGAACTGAATTTTGATGCCATATCGTTAAAATTTAGGACTTATTTTGTATTTAAAGTAGAAAATCAGAGTTGGAATGTACATTGTAGTCACGTTTAAAGTGAAAATAAGCTTTCAATACACAATTTTTTTTAATTTTGTTAAATGTAGGATATTTTAATCATTTGAAATAGGTTGTGTCACTTTATACAAGGAAAAACTAATTGTATGTCAAGTGCAAAAACTGTATCTTATTTCTTTGTGACTTTAAGCCTAAAAAATTGTAATTTTCAGAGATAATCAAATGCGACTTGGATCAGCATATTCCTTATCGAATTTGAATAAGTCACCTGTATATTCTCTACAATCTCCACAATCTTCCATGATTTAGAAATAATGAGTATTTATTTGTTACTTTATGATTTAATTTATCTAATATTTAAACAACAAATGCCTGTAAATTTTAAAACATGGGACATTTTTGGAATTTGATATAGTTGACTTTTACTCAAATTAAATGATGTAACAACTTGCAGCTCATTGGTAAATTTGTGCCTTATTCAGAGTATCAATTTCAAACTTAATGCAATCAGTTTTAGTTGGTTTTAGTTTCCTGGAGTTTATTATAATTAATAACTGAATGTTGCCCAGATGAATATAATAACAGTTAATTTCTGGCTTTTAAATAAATTTGCAATTTACAAAAAGGATACAAATTAGAAACTAATTTGAATCCTTAACTGTATAAAATAAAAAAAAAAAAATAAAAAAACTTAGAAAGTGATATAAATTAAATAAATAAGTTTATCTGTTGTAATTTAATAAATTTTTTTCTTAATTTTCAAATTCTCTGCAATTTGATTTATGATTCAAACAAGATGAATTTAATACTAAATATTTCAACAGACAAATGTAAATATAAGTACAAACTTTTACACGTAATCTATTCTATTTAAAAACAGTAGTTTCTTCGCAAATTAAAAAAATGTCACTTACGTTGTGCAGGGGGGATGATGACATAAGTTCGAAACAAGTGATGGGATTTGGCCTGTTCGATAAGGACCTTTGTCAAAGGCTTGCTTATCTGTTTGATAAATAAAACACCCAATTTCATGGCTGGAAAAACTCCCACGACCATTGTGAACTCAACTCCTTTTAAAAATCCACAAACAACCAAATCTCAAATCCTGAAAAATGAATCGAACTGTTACACTGTGCATTGATTTTCCATAACAAGTAATTGACATTTGTGACAAGCAGTTTTTGGGAGAAATCTCAACATGTCTGTCAAAGGAAACTAATAATAGCTGCTTGACAAGTGTCGTACAAAAATAAACAATCAAGGGTACAGTGTTTTAGGTTATTGTCAAAAGCGGAACGAGATGAATGGAAGTCGCACTCACCTCGGAATCGTCTTAAAATTTGATCAACATCAGTAGAACGTTACGAAAACGCCGCCTTTTTGCATCTGCAAGTAGGCGCTCGTGGGTTACATAAGGGTTAAAACATCGCGAATTTGTCGGTTAGTTACAAATTTTCGCTTTACTACAAATAGAACGGTTTTGCATCTTATCAGTATACGCGACCATTGAATGGATGGCATTGCGTCTGCGCATGTTTTGAGGTTAGATCCACTCGACGCTCGTGACAACAATTAATTGGCAGATCAATTTCTTCCGGGTAGAGTTAACTAAGAATAAATATTTTTAAAAGTTGTGTAATAACGTTTGTTGGGACAATAATAGCATAGGAAAGTGAATGAGTAAGATGGGAATTTTCGTTTGTGTAACGTGGGTTGGTAGCATTGTTGAAAGGTATTGTGGGATAAAGATTGAGTCATATTTTTAAATTAATTCGCAAAGCACAAATGTTTTGCGTGTTTTGAAAGATGAGAGAAGGTTTATTGCTGATTTTTAAGGTGGTTTTAAAATATTAAAACACTTTGAGTTTGTTCGGAGAGAGATAGGGATACTGCAAGTGAGATCACTAGATTAAGTACAGTTCACACTTTTGAATGTTTGTCATGGATTATACCGGGTGTTTTAAAAGATGCAGCTCGGGGGTTTTGACGGTACATTCATGGATGTAACAATTCTTACAAATAATGCGCAGATTCATTTAATAATTGCTAAACGATGTAACGGCTTTGATTAATAAAAAAAAATTGTAATTATGCATTATTATGATAATAAAAGAGATTAAAAAATCCTCTTTATTGTTTTAATTCTATAAGTTTTTTCTTACAATTTTACCAAAAAGTACAATAAAGAATTACAATAGTTTGTAAAATGGGTAATAATGAATCAAAAGTTAATCTGTAATATCATACAATGTTGAAATAAAATTAAAATACATTAAATAAAGTTAATTAGTTTCAAATGTATATGGTATATGGCGGGTAAATTTTGCACAGAGTTCAATTCCAATACCAAAAATATTGAAAATGTTTTTTGTAAACAAAGAAGAGTATAGTGATAACAAAAAATTTGAAATAAAAAAAATAAAATTAGAAAATGCAGGGAAAATATAGAAGATAAATTATTTTTATTATTTATACAAAAATATATTATTAAAATCGTTTTTCTTAACATAAACTGAATTCAAACACTTGGACTATTCAAATATCAATTAGTTTTCTTATTGTACAACCCGTGTTTGAAGTTCACAAGAATTCCTAAGAAGTCGGTCACAATTACTAAGATTTCATTAGAAATTTTTTAGGGATTTTTAGGAAATCTTAGGAATTGTGACCGATTTCTTAGGAATTCTTGGGTACTCAAAACACGGGAACAGAATTTTCTAGCCCACAATTTAATTTTCTAAATATGAATAAATAAAACGAAAATTCCTAATAATAAATAATAACCGACGTTGAGCTCATGCGATAAAGTACGAAGCTGCTGAAGAATTTCATACATTTAAACGGATTTCATGTAATCCAAATTTATTTGCATTTAACGTCTGGTGAGATAAGATGCAGTAACAGGATACAAGGTGAAGGTGAAATATAATCAAGGGGAGACGATGACAGGAAATCAAAGGTAAATAAGGTGAAAAAGCTCTGATGTCAAATAATTAATTTATTTTTATTTATTGCCATACAATTATATTCAATTCAGATTTGTTAATATAAACCATGTAAATACATGTCGAACATAAAATAGAAATAATATGTGTGCAGTAGTGCATATCGTGGTAGTTCATCGGCATTGTTCTGCAGAAGATCCTTCCTGTGGATAAAGATACGGAAACTTACGGATCCCTATGAAAAAATTCAACGTAGGAACCTACGTAGGTTCCTACGCCAAAATCCGACGTAGGTTCCTACGCAGGTTCCTACGCAGGAAATGACAAAAAAATTGGTTAAAT
>JABFPB010005610.1:0-13082 GCA_022817645.1 Ceratoteleas bidentatus
ATGGAGGAAAATGCAGCTAGTTTCTTCGATGTCGAAGGTGTATCTGTCTACAGTGGTGACAAATTACCATCGAAACTGAAAAGACCCTAACTCCGAGATTATAGACATGTGACATCCTCTTAAAGGGCAGAGGTTCAATGAGTTAAAAACAGAGGCTTAAAGGACAGACGTTTATTATATTAAATTTAGCGTATATTATCTCATTATTAACTCAGTACTAAAATCACAGGAAAATAAAACATTTTTTCCCATTAAGTAAAATGATATTATTTAAATATAATGAAATATGTAACAAATTTCCATGAATTCATTTTTATTAAATTAATTTAATTAATTAATAATATGTGATTTTTTTTAATTAATTATTTAATAACAATTGAAATACTAATATAGATAATTAATCAACAATATTCATTTCTGAAGATAAATAAACTAATCATTTTCGCGAAAAAGAAAAAAAATCTGATTTAAATAAAAAAAATCCGATTTAAATAAAAAAAATCTGATTTTTTTGATTTTTTAAAAAAAATCATGATTTTTTTCCAGCCTTATATATAATAATGGTTAACAATTAGTTGCAATCATTATTGTAATACAAGGATTTGATATCAATCCGTATTCGATTAAATATACAAAGTATTGCTACAAATTTTGGCCTCGTAAATAGGCTTAGTATTTCATTCGTTTTAACGTAATAACTCCACTGGCTCAGTGGTTATGTACTGGCTTTGCACCGGGGAGTCGTGGGTTCGAGTTTCCATAATGGTGCGAATGTCAAAACTATGATTTTCTGTCATTGTTATATATTTTATTGTATTTGCCATACCTTTAGTTTTATTTTCATATTAATTAGAGCTTTACCCGTGTTTGAAGTTCTTAAGAATTCCTAAGAAATCGGTCACAATTCCTAAGATTTCATAAGAAATTTTTTTGGGATTCTTAGGAAATTTTAGGAATTTTGACCAATTTTTTAGGAATTCTTGGGAACTCAAAACACGGGTATTTATTTAGTAGTTGAATTTTGCGAATTTGTTTAACAAAATTCCTCCTGGGCAATTGGTGGGCCCCGTCTAGGTTTGCCCTTATGGGGCAAACCTACACGGGGCCCACCATTTCACGGGCGTTACGAACATAGAAATGGCCCGTATTCAACCTAAGTGGGGCCTACAAATTGCCCATAAAGTTATCCGGGCAATCATAACTACACTGTAAAAACAGTTGCGTGAAATTACACAACATTGAGTAATCTGGATAAACTAAAATTCCACAACATATTGTGGATTTTACACTTCGATGTGTAACTTTACACATAGAAGTGAATCAAGTTATCGGGTGACAACTGCATGTCGATCTTAACCTTGAAATTTAGGGAAGTGTTTCACTAAAATTTGACAAAAAATATTTCTTAGAACAATTGAATTCTTCCAACAGTCATTCTGCACCCTCAATTGTCTGTAAAAATAAAAATAGTGAAAGGGTTATGTTTACTCCATACGTGGCACGGTAACATTAAACAGTGAATGTGTAATATTACCATAAATGTGTAATTTTACATATGAAATGTTAAAACTACACAACATGTAGTATAATTTCACACAATCTTGTTTACAGTGTAGTTTCAGTGACTGGCTTTTCACGCGAAATTCAAAATCTGTCAAATGAGCTATTGGGACCCGCAGAATAGAATGCGAATGCATTTGGGGAAGTACCCAATGAGCCAGATTGTCACAGAATTGGCCAATAATTGATCAAGATAGTTCGTTTGTTCAATAATTGGTTGTTTTTTGTTCAATGTTTGACCAAATTCGAACAACAGTATCATTTGAATGAGTAGAACTTTTAAACGTCTTGAAGGTATAACGACTTTGGCCGAGTGGTTATACCTTCCAATTTCTGCCTGGGAGTACCGGGTTCGAATCCCAGTTGTGGCAATGAAGTTTTTTCAGGTGATTGCTTGAAGAATCTTTGACTACGCGTCACTGCGGTTTATTAAAATAATTTTATATATTTTATAAATTTTTCAATGTAATCCGAGCCGGAATCCGGCCCGGAATCCGAGACGGAATCCGAGCCGGAACCCGAGTCGCAGTCCGACCCGGAATGTAGCTCTAGACAGTTTAGTTGAGGAATCCGAGGCGGAATCCGTCTCGGATTCCGGCTCGGATTCCGACCCGGGTTCCGGCTCGGATTCCGGCTCAGATTTTTTAAGTAGGGTATATTCCATAGAAACTTTTTTGTTCAAAAACTATTCTAAATAAACTATTCTAATAAACGTTGATAATTAATTAAACATAGATATTTAGAAGTAGTTTAAACCTATTTTTATAAAACTTCTCATAATGTAGATTTTATAATTTATAGTTTTACTAATATAGTACATAGTAAAAATTTAAATTTTAATGTAAAATAAATGTTTAAATTTAAACGTAAAATATTCAATATAATTTTTAAGATCACATTAAAACACATTTAAATTTAAATGTGTTTTAATGTGATCTTAAAAATTGTATTGAATATTTTTAAAATACATTGAGACAATTATAATGAACAACGTACATACACTGAAAAAACTGGCTCGATTGTAGCAGCCATACGTGTATTATTACACCGAGTATGGTTGATGCATACATTTGCTTGGGACAATATGTATGTTAGGGCAACTATACTTATCTTTGGAGTATTCTAGTGCACAATCAGCCATAATGTATGATTATGACAACCATGTATATACTAGTGCCAACTACATTTTTTGGCACTAGTGTATATTTGAATTCGAATAAGTATATCTGAAGTCGTTTTTTCAAATATACTTATTCGAAGAAGTTATGGGAATTCAAACGTTTAAAAATCTGCGGATTACACAAGCTTAACTCGTCCGTTTTTTACCTTTCTAAGGTATTTTACATATTTTAGTTTTTTCATAAAAATAGGTTACTTGTTAAAACAAGTTTTTGGCGACATTAGCGCTGAATAATCTGCGGATCGCCGAAACTTGGCTCGTCCATTTTTTTACCTTTCAAAGGTATGATCTCTCCGGTAGGGGAGTACCATACGATCCTAATTTTGACATACATAGTTCATAATTATCTCTATTAACTGTAAATAAATATTCTGAAGAAGTAAAAAATGGTTCATAAATGTGCCAGTTATTTATAACATCGTCAACAATTTTTTACGAATTTCTTCGCGTCTATCTTGGTTATTGAATAAATAATATGAAAAGCATCTAAATAAACAATTACCATCTCCTATTATATATTGTTGTATGCATTTATTTTCCTTAGTTTAAAAATAAAAAAGTTAGGCTAATATTGATTAAATCAATTGATTTTGTGTAGTGTGTATTAAAGTGTAGTAAAGGAAAAGTTAGGTTTAGATTATTTTAAATTATTTATTAATTTCACTGAAATTCATGAAATATATATAATTCAACATTAGATTCTATGAAAAAGATATAAAAGTTAACTGTAAGAGACTGAAGTTTTTTTGATGTTACCAAGAAATGACGTTTTAGTGTACAATGCAGTAATTTTAAATATAGTTTGAAATTTTGCATACAAAGTGTTTTGTTATTATCGTTATAAATATAATTAGTGATTTAATAAGTATACGATGTAATGTAAAATTGAATTATTTTGATAAAACTCTTACTTTGGTTATTTGTCGTTCTTCGACGTTTTTAGAGCCAATTTAAATCTTGAGTTGAAATGAATATAGAAATATTTTTTACGTTTTTTTGTATTTCTTCAAAACACGCTGGAAATGAGATTTTTAGTTCGCTCCTTTAAGATGTAAACGTAACAAATGTATTTATTGTAATTTTATTCACCATTCAATGATAAATTTGCGAAAACATTACACATGAAAAAAATCACGTCATTACACATGTCACATTTATCGCGGGGAGAAAGTTGAAACATTTGGCAATCTTCATGTATCTTCGATAGAACATACAATTTAAAAAAAAGTATAAATGTTACATTTATCCCAGAAAGAAACATGGACAATTTGCGTGTAATGTCAAACACATTTATACATAAAATTTGAAAAAATTCATGTGAAAAAAGAAGAGTTTACATAGATTCTACATAAAATTCATGGTGTTTAAACAATTTGCATATTTTGAAAAATAATTTAAATCTGTTAAGTTTGCAGAATGGTTATATTCTTAAAATAATTTTTTTAACGCTGTAAAAATAAATTCAAACGAAAAACAGTGAAAAGTATCGTTTTTATGTTTATAATTTATTTATTTATACATATATGGAAAAGTATTTAATTTATTTATTTATAGTATCTAATAAACATATCAAACTATTGACACGCTTTTTTATGATTGCTTCTTTTTTATCAAAAAATTGTTGCCGCATAAATTGGGCATTTTGTCCTGGCCGGTTTCCACGAATTCCTAAAAAAATGTATAATTAATGATTTTGTATATAAGAAAAATTGTTAAAAAAGAAACTTTATTAAATTTTGTATTTTTACTTGGTTGTTGTCCATACTGTTGTTGGTATTGTCCTGGTTGTTGCTGTTGTCCTTGATAAGTAAACTGGCGTGGGAGTCCAAATGTTGATTATCAAAATATTGTTGTTGATAATAAGTTTGTTGTTGAGGGAAATGTTGTTGGTGTAAGTATTGTTGCGGGTAATGGTGTTGTTGAAAATGATGGTTAGAATATTGCTGTTGTGGACAATTTTGTTGGTTGAAATACTGTTGGGGTGGAAAATTATAGTGTAAATTTGGAGTACAATTTATGGTATGGTCATATCTTGAGTTATAATTAATTTGATTTGTTCCATCAGAAAATAATATGAATGATTAATTAATTGAATATTATACAAATCAAATTTTTAGGGGGAATTTAATTTTTTTAGTTTATAATTTTAATAATTGTTATTATATATACAAACCTTGTACAAATTCAGGCACTTGATTAACGTTGACGTTATTATTAACGTTATTCATTGTTTCTTCAGGCAAAGGTATTTCACTAACGTTCATCATGAAAGCCATATCTTTGACAGATAGAACTTTAAATTCTATCTGTCAAATTTAATTTATAAGGCTTATTACATATTATAAAGGCTGCTACAACCTTCTGCTTGCCGAAGGTTGTAGCAGAAGGTCTGCTACAACCTTCGGCATCAACCTACCTAAGATGATGCCGAAGGTTGTAGCAGACCTTCGGCATCATCTTAAGGGGAGTTTCCGGTGAAATTTCAGCTATATGATAGAATTGATGAAAAGTAATGGAATTTGGTACTGGATATAATTTTTCCCGTAGTATAAAATTACGTACCCCAACATCGATATGCTTAATTTTTCTAATAGGTTTGGTTCGATTTTATATGAATTATTTGGAATTCTGCCAAATCCATGTCAGAGTTTGTTTTACATTATGTCAAAAGCTCATCGATTTCTTGGCGCGGGCCGACTCGGCCTGTCCTGCGGCCCGGACCGGCAGGGCTCGTGGTGCAGCGGGACCAGCCTGACTCATGACACGGGACGGGCGGCCTGTGTGGTTGTGCGGTCCGATTTTTCGGCCCAGCCCGGCCGCCAAGACTTTTCAAGTCGGGCCGAATTTTTTACCCAGCCCTGTCCGCCACATGGGCCGGGCTGCGCTACGAGTCGCTTTGCAGGACTCTGGAATCATGTATATTTTTCTAAAGACAATCTTCAAGATTCCATAATTATAAGCAATTTCTGTCAGACACGAAATCTATGGTAAAAATTGTTATAGTGAATGTATCAAGGAAAATTATTTCTAGGTATGAGGAAACGCTCTCTGATGATTCTATGCTGCTATCTTTATACTCTGTTTGATATGGCATCCTTACATTTCTCGTAAGTAAAAAAAAATGTAAACAACACGTATTTCATTATATTTTAAAAAAACGAGCCCGATGCGAGCTCGTTCTTCTTGCCAGAGTCACTTGGACGATTCGGGCCGTGCCGGCGGACGAGCCGCGGACGGCGCCCGGACGGCGTCTCTACCTTGCTTTGGGACTGGAGCCTTTTGCCGGTCCCATCCTTCCTAAAATTATCTCTACGTGCCGCGCGTAACATGATTTTTTATGCCTGCACGCGCTTCGAAATTCGCTAAAGAAATTAATTTTTGCGTCGCGGGCGAACTTCGCGTCGAGAATCGTTTTTGCTGCGTCCCAGGCGTTGGAAAAATTCGTGTCGCGTATTTTCGCGTTGAACTTTCTCCGCGTGCGTACATTCGAATTCTTCTTTCGCGAGCGTTTATCCAAATATGTTAGTATCTTTTTTTCTGTCATGCTACCAACTTTCTTGCCTCAAGAAACTTTTATCTGAACTTCTTTAATTCTTCTCTCAAGATAGAAAGTTCTTGGCACAATATTAAGACAAAAATTCTCTTGAGTCAAGAAAGTTTCTCTTCGCTCAAGAAAAGTGTTTTTAGAGTGCGGAGTGGATTATTTAAAGTTTAGCCGTGACTCGCAAATGTTAACAGCCCAACACTTTTCTCGGAACCATGTAATATCATGTTTATGTCTAGTGTTTGTGTTGTCCCTCCGCATACATTGATCGTGAAAGCGGTTGTAATGTATTTTTTATAACTATGATCACCATAAAAATAATTGCAACAATGAACTCTATCAATAAAAAAGATTCGAAATAATATTTAGACAAAATTTCAAGAATGTGTCTCAATAACTACTTTGCTAAAAGTAAATTTTTGAAATCTTTTTTAATTTATGACATTTTTTTTTAAATTCAAAAAATGTTAAAAAGTTCAAAGAAATTTTCAAAAAATTCTCAAAAATACTTAAAAAATTCCAAAAAATTATCAAAAAATTCAAAATAAATTCTAAAATAATTAAAAAATATTTCTCAAAAAATTAAAAAAAAAATTTTTAATTTAAAAAAATTCTTGAAAAATTCAAAAAAGTTCTTAAAAAATTCAAAAATTCTTAAAAAATTCCAAAAAATTCCTAAAAAAATCCAAAAAATTATGTTATTCCTTAATAATTCGAAAAGAATTCTGAAAGTTGCAAAAAATGTTAAACATTAAAAAAAACATTTAAAAAAATTTTAAAAAAACTTTAAAAATTGAAAAAATTCTTAAAAAATACAAACAATTATAAAAAATGTAAAAATTATGAAAAAATTGAAAAAAATTATGAAAAAATTGAAAACAATTACAAAAAAAAATTTTTAAAAGTAAAAAATTAAAAAAAATTCTTAAAATATTCAAGAAAATTCCTAAAAAATTCAAAACGTTCCAAAAAATTCTAAAAAAATATGATGGAAATGTAACCACCACGCTCGCGCATGCTGTAGTGTCTACCCGAACTTTGTTCTCCGAGCTTCTTATGACCTCGAGGAAGACGCTCGTGCCCATAGACACGTAGTTTTCATCCCGGAAACTATTTTAAATCTGTCCCCAAAATTGTGTTGATGGAAATCAAACCACCATGTTCATGCAAGTTGTAGATTCGATGCGGACGTCGATTTCCGAGCTTCTGGTGACCTCGAGGAAGACGCCCGTGTCCATAGACACGCAGTTTTCATCCCGGAAACTACTTTAAAACCGTCCCGAATATTGTACTTCGTATCCGGTTAACGAAGGCTGGAAATGGAACCACCACGCTCGCGCATGTTGTAGTTTCGACAAGGACTTCGTGTTCCAAGCTTCATGTGACCTCGAGGAAGACGCTTCTGCCCATAGGCACGCAGTATTCATCCATGAAACTATTTTAAAACCGTCCCGAACATTGTTTTGTTCGGGACGGTTTTATCATTCCACCACGGTCGTGCAAAATGTAGTTTCGAACCAGACTTTGGTTTCCGAGCTTCTTGAAACCTCGATGCAGATACTCGTAACCATAGGCACATTTTCATCCCGGAAACTACTTTAAATCCGTCCCGAAAATTTTGTTGATGGAAATCACACCACCACGTTCGTGCAAAATGTAGTTTTGAACCATACTTTGGTTTCCGAGCTTCTTGTTACCTCAAGCAAGAAGCTCCTGCCCATAGGCACGCTGTTTTCATCCCGAAAACTACTTTAAAACAGTCCCGAAAATTGTGTTCTTGGAAATCACACCACCACGGTCGTGCAAGACGTAGTTTGGATCCGGACTTCGTTTTACGAGGTTCTTCTGAACTCGAGGAAGATGCTCGTGCTTATAGACACGCAGTTTGCATCCCGAAAACTACTTTAAAACCGTCCCGAAAATTGTGTTGATTGAAATCAAACCACCACGGTCGTGCAAGGTGTAGTTTCGACCCGGACTTCGTTTTCCGAGCTTCTTCTGACCTCGAGGAAATAGCTTGTACCCATATGCACGCAGTTTTCATCCCAGAAACTTCTTTAAAACCGTCCTGTAAATTGTATTTCGGATACAAAATACAATATCCGGGATGGTTTTAGAGTAGTTCAGTACTTCATGTTCATGGATATAAGCATGTTCATAAAGGTCAGAAGAGCCTCGGAAACTGAATAGGACAAACAATTTTGTTCGTGTCAAAAATATTTCTCACTTCAGCCACATTTTGGTTATTTGATCGCTACACAACTGATGTCCTAGTTGACGGTGGCAAAATTTGACACCGTCACAGCGTTTTCGACGAATGAGTTCCGTTGCACACGACTCAGTCGTTTACAGAATTTTCCGGGTACAAATAGAAATAGTCAATAACACATGCATACATTTCCACTCGTGGCGTTTCGTGCAGGGATGGGCACAACGGCGTTACATCACTCCACTGCGTTACAAACAGTACACGTTATACACGTAACGTGTAACGTGCAATTTTATCGTTACGTGTTACAAATGTAACGTGTAACGCGAAATGTTAATGTTACGCGTCACACATGTAACATGTAACGCGAAATGTTAACGTTACGCGTTACAAATGAAACTTGTATCGCTAAATGTTAACGTTACGCGTTGCAAATGTAACGTGAAACGCAAAATGTTATTATTATTATTATTATTTAATATATTAACGGGTATAAACCCTTTTACACATTATCAGAATTCATGGGGTGACATAGTGAAAGACATTGATATATGATAAGAGAACATCGCGAACATCAGTTGAGGTGAAGCGAAAAAAGCACATGTTTGAACGCAATTTTCGATAGACGGAACATGTCCAATGCAGCCGCATGAAGGTTGCCGTGACGCAGTAGACGCTGTATACTATTGTTATGTACAAAGTTGGTTCGGTAAAATTGGACGGAGAACAACGGTAGATTGCGGATAGTACGCATCGGAACGAAATAGGCTACTAAATCTCGAAGACGTCGCGAGTTTATTATACCGTGTATGATGTTATAGAGGAAAATAATATCTGCCCTCACGCGTCTAATTTTCAACGTTTGGATGTTTGCCACAGCCAGTGCAGCTGTATACTCATGATCAAAACGCGCCATAGGTGAACCAACCCTGAACATCAACGTTCGAAGGAACCTATGCTGTACAGATTCGAGGGCAGAAATTTCATACTCAGCCTGAGGAGACCAAACTACTGACGCGTATTCAAGAATAGGACGGACTAAGGAGGAGTAAAGGCGGACATATGTGGAGATTTGGTGAAAATCGCGACTGTTTCGATCTACGAAGCCTAGAGTTCTACGTGCCTTGGAGATTACAATTTCTATGTGACGGTGAAATGATCCATCTTCAGAAAATTGGACTCCAAGATCACGAATTTCGGATTCACTCGTGATCGAGGCTCCGTCAAGGTGGTAGTCGAAATAGATCTTGCGTCGGTTGCGGGAAAACCTCACGACTTTACATTTTGGGATGTTAAGTTGAAGTCTGTTTCGAGTGCACCACAGGTATATGTTATCAAGATCACGCTGTAGGACCTCTCCATCTTCCGGTCTGGATATTGAGTGGAATATTTTGGCATCATCTGCATACATCAAGATGTTGCCAAAAATAAGCGACTTCGGAAGGTCATTAATGAAAATATTAAATAGGAGAGGTCCAAGATGAGATCCCTGTGGTACTCCCGAGGTGGCATTAAAAGTAGAAGAAGCGCCATGGTTACCTCGAATAATGTATTCTCGACCGGTCAAATATGACTTAATCCATTCAAAAAGTTTACCATTAATGCCAGTACTACGAAGTTTGCAGGACAAGACCGAGTGCGAAACTCGGTCAAATGCCTTCGCAAAATCCGTATAGATGACATCTACTTGAACTCGTTTGTCAAGGTTAGAAAAAAGGTAGTCATTAAAAAGGACCAAGTTAGATGAAGTTGATTTTCCCGCACGGAAACCGTGCTGTTCTTCTACCAAAGCTCCATCGATATGTGCGGTTAGGTGAGAGGTAACAATTTTTTCAAACAGCTTGGGAACAGAATTAATGAGCGAGATTGGACGGTAGTTGGCAATGTTCTGATTATTGCCTGATTTAAAGACCGGGATAACCAGGCTAGATTTCCAGACAGATGGGAAAATCCCAGATGTTATAGACTTGTTAAAAAGTAAACTTAAAGGTTTTGCCATGCCAAATCTCGAATTCCGCAGGAAGTAGTTGGGAATGTTATCCGGGCCAGGTCCGGTGTTCGTGTTAAGGCGCGACAGTTCATCAAAAGTCTCACCCAGGGTGATGGATAGGCTTGATAAGTCATTGATTTGTTCTAGGTTAAATTCGTCATCACAAGGTGAATCCTCTATGTACATTGATTGAAAATAAACCGCAAATAAAGTCGCGACCTCTTGAGGAGATGACACTGTACGATCATTAAGAAACATAGTTTTCGGCAAAGAATCTGATTTATTTAGGCTGCTAACGTATCTATGAAATTTCTTGGGGTTGTTATTAATTGCACTTTCTATTGACGAAATGAACCGGGTGTGTAAAATACAAGAATATGTTTTTATCTGAGAACGGAGATTGGCAAAAGCGTTGTAATCAGCCGTAGAGTGCGTTCTCTTATGTTTCGTGTGAGCAATTTTTTTTTCCCGAATCATGCGCTTAAGAGTGGCATCGAACCAACACGGAAAATCATCATTTCGTCGTCGACGTAATGGAACATAAGTCTCGATGATCGTGCAGACTATCTCATAAAACATGTTAGCGGCGTGGTCAGTGTCGATATCAGGGTCGCTCAAAAAAATGTTCCAATCGACATGATTTAGGGCAGAGTTAATTTGGACATAATCAGCGGATTTAAAATCGTAATAAAAAGTATAGGACGGACGACTAGTATCAGAAGAAGACCAGGGCAATATCACGGAGAGGGGGGGATGGTGACTATCAATAGGTAGACAATGATTACATTCTGCAGAAACCGTCAAATGATTAAAAGAGGAGAAAATCAAGTCAAGTGCATATCCATTTGAGTTAAAAACATAATTATGCTGTACAAGGTTATAAGAATTTATAAAGTTACATAGCACGGATGCTTTTGTGAGGGTTGAGCTTAGGGTATGGCCACTAGTTAAAGCGGCTACTCCACTCTCCGTGATGTCCCAATAAAGGTTAGGTAAATTAAAATCCCCCGCGAGTAAAATATGTGTATTTGCGCAATTCGATAACTGTAGATCTAATGAGTTGACTAGATTATAATATAAAGTGATGTCAGAGGATGGTGGGATATATGCTGCTCCGACAATGAGAGATTTATGACCAATTCTACACTGAATCAATAAGAGTTCCACAAAAGGTTCGAGAGGAGGTAATAATTTACAATAAAAATGGCTTTTAATAGCGATTAAAACACCCCCTCCTCTGCGATCGGGTCGGTCAAGTCTAAAAATCACAAAATCGGAGAGCCCTAATTCAGCGTCAGAGATTGCCTCATGAAGCCAGGTCTCGACTAAAATTATTATATCACAGTCAGTATTTAAAGCGAAAAGACGCATCAACTCAAGTTTGGTTCTCAGACCCCGGACATTTTGGTAAAAAAGAAATATGCCAGCGGAGTCATTATTAACTGAGGAATATACCCGTCTCATACGTTTTTTTCATCCGTGACAATGGTAGGAATGTCGCGAATGAATTTAATTGTAAGATTACGCTCTCCGTTTTGGATACGTGTATTCAATTCTGCCCTCAAGGATCTGAGATATTCACGTTGAGTTGCCGTACGATCATTTCTAATAACAAGATCACGTTCCCTGAAATGATTACGCTTTCTCAGAACCGACAAGGCCGCCTTAGGTGAGCTAAAACACACCTTCAAGAAACGTGGTTTGTTGGGTAGTTTTTTCCCCAACCGCGCAGTGGATATAGCTAATTCGCAGGAAGGGATCGATTTCACAAATTCATTGAACTTATTCAAGTCCTCTATGTCATCGGTGCCTTCCTGGAGATTAAAAACTAAAACATTGGACGCGCGCTCATGACGTTCATCTTGTTCTCGTAACAGCTTCTCTTGAACCATTGGAGACAGTTCAAGCGGAGGAGACGAGTGCCTAGTCTCGAGCGCAGTTAGACGAGCGTCGAAATTTGTCAACTTGGCTTCAAAATTGGCGGCGATAGCTTTCATTTCATTTACTGATTTCTCAAGCAGAGAGGAAAATGTCTCTTTCAGTATGGCAAGCTCGGATCGCAAATCAATAAGGGACACCGGGTTGGTAGCCGAACGAGGAGTAACCGAGGACGATCTTCGATTGCGATTCGGCGTACCGCAACAAATGGCAAATCCACCATTTAAGAGAGGCAAGGAATCATCAATGCAACGTGCGTGGTATGCTGCACGGCATTTAGGACAGAACTTTTTCTTCGAATTTTGGTGTATCGCCAGGTTACAAAAGGAGCAAGTCAACGGTGCCATCACGAACTGACGTACAGAGCTTCACCTGTCACAACAACGATTCTCGGGAGTTCCGTGAAGTCAACTCCTTGTATCGATCAGGACGTATCGCAGATGTATAGGGCAAGTTGAACACAGCTGTGAGAGCTGAGCGGCAAGGTTGCGTTCAGTTGGACGTGTCTGGCAAGTTGCAATTCTCCGTATGTATCTCACCGCTTTCCTCCGAAAAGTGCTGTCACAATCAATGCTGGGCCCCGTGCCTTCAGATCCCAGATGCTACTTATTCCGCAAAGAATAAAAAATGCAAGCACATCACAACAGCAAAAGCGGTCAGT
>JABFPB010005611.1:0-13089 GCA_022817645.1 Ceratoteleas bidentatus
CCCCCCCCCCCCCCCCCCCCCCCCCCCCCCCCCCCCCCCCCCCCCCCCCCCCCCCCCCCCCCCCCCCCCCCCCACGGACTTTTTTGCATTTGTTTCAATTTTTTGTTAATGTTTTCTTTTCATTATTCTTTTTTCACCTTTTTAACTTGTTTGTTTATTTTTACAGTTTTTTTTGTCAGTTTAGCTGCCATACTGTTTCATACCCTGATGCCCTTTTTCTTCATATCTCAGTTTCAGACTATTCGTTTCTTTTTTACCCCGTTTCACCTCATTCCTTCTTCACTTTTTCACCCTTTTCCATTATTGTTTACATGCCACCTCCCTTTTTATATTAGGTTCCCACCCTTCACCTTTGCATAATTATTTCGTTCCCTTGACTTACTTATTAACTTCCTCAACTTCTTTTTTCCCGTCCCCCGACCGACTTTCGTACACCCTCCCGAAATCCCAAACAAAGGCGAAAACAAACATATAATTACCGACACGGCTAATTAAGAGCGCGATGCGCGACCCCTATAATTTAAATCCGCGAAAGCCCGAGATCTCATTCGGTTTCGGCGTGGGCCGAGGAAAGCCGTGACGAATCCCGTTGCGGCGCCCGAGATCGGTTTCGGCGCTTACGTTTTAATGATGATGATACGTTGCATTAGACAAAACGCGACCTCGCGTCTCGCCGCCATTGTTGTACCGACGGCCGGCAACCGCGGACCGTGTCATTAAATGGCGAACGGCGACGCGCTTTGCATAATGGCCGCCGTAATAACACGACGATAAAAGACGAGCCGGAAGTTGCGTTCGCGCGCGCCTTTTTTCCCGCGGGATACCGATTTTATCGATTTCCATAAAGGCGCGCGCAATTTATGGAAATGGGTGGCGCGCGCGATCGACGATTAAGGTGTTATGCCCCTGAAAGTGGTAGCACTGATTTAGGTTATGGCGGCGAATTAATTTTATTGCGTCATCAAGGCGGGGTAGGGGGAAGTAAATTATTGGGGTTAGTAAAAGGTCAAGCAGACCTGTTATACATTTTTATTTAGACAAAGGTCATATTTTGTTTTGTTTACAAATAAATCGTGTGAATATTGTTTTGTTTAGATCATGTAAATATTGCTTTATTTGCAAATAAATCATTTAATTACTTCTTTGTTTACAAACAAATCGTGTCAACATTGTTGTATAAATATTTCTTTGTTTGCAAACAAATTATGTAAACACTCCTTTGTTCAAAATCAAATAAGACGTAAATAAAAACAGAAAAAGTTCAAATGAGTTTGATTTTTTCAACGACTTCTAATCTCGATGCCTGATTTCGCGTTATGAGGGCCCTAATTGAAAAATTAAAGCTTCTAGCATTTCGCCGTGAAATCGGCATTGTCGAGGCCCATAAAAGGTGCGCCGATAAAGCCCCGGCAACGAGCTTCGGCGTCCGCCATTAACGTAACGACGTCCAGGAAGACCCGCGCGCGGCAATTGCGGCCTTTCCAGGCTCGCGAAACCTCGGCAAGAACGTTTCGTCGCATTCCGTCGTATTTATTACGAAATGAAGTCGTAACGACGACTCGCGATCGGCACGTCCTCGTAATTGGTCTATGGGCATTAGAGCGTCGCTGGGATTACTCAATTACGAGAACGCTAGATGGCGCGCGCGATTTTGCGCGATTCAAGTGCATGCCACGGGATTGGCTAATTAATAGCGCCGCGAACCGGTAGCGCTAATCGTTTAGCCACGGGAGAGGGGGAAGCGAGCGTGAGAACCTAGATGTCGCTGACTTCGTTATATTTCTTGGCGTCAGTTGTTTGTTTAATAAAACGTTATTGTTATTAAATGATAGATGATTATTAATATTGGATTGTTTACATTCCTAATAACTCATAATATTTTTAAATATGTTTTGTAATATTTAGAACATATTTGAATGTCCAATGTAAAAAAATATTTACTAAATATTTAAATATATTTATTTAATAATAAAATATTGCCATTATTTTTTTTTGTAAAATATTGTGTACATATTTTAAAATATTTTAAAATATAAAAAATAGAAAGAAATTACAAAAAAATGTCTAACTGTTAAATATGTTATATTAAATATTTACTGCATATTTTTACAAATATTTAGAAAATAATCTATGCTATAGTAAAATGATACAAAGTTGTAAAAAATTGTAATATTCAATAAGTAGAAATTGCCAACTAAGTGGATAAAATAAGACGACATTATTTTCGAGTGTATTTGAATCTCGTAAAATGCACGTGGAATATAAAAAGTTTTTCTCCTTTTTCGGCCATAAAACGCGTCATTCGGTGCACGCGTTCTCGTATGCAATTTTATGCAGTTCCACTATTTTTGCAGAACTGTTTATAATCAAACAAAAATTTAACTGCCATGAAGCTTCTCTACCATGAGGCAGCATGAGACTAATAAATTATGCATTATCCACGAGCAATTTCGCCGGACCACCTTTATTTTCGAATTTCGATTTGCCTGTCGCTTTTTAATTTAATTTCGGTCTTCTCGCCGCCGAATTCGAAGCAATAAAAATTGCATCCTTACGCCACCCAATAAAAATTACTTAGCCACGTTCGAAATCTTTTCCCACGGTCCTCACACTCATATCCTCTATTTCATTGAGAGCAATTGACAAAACTCTCTGTTTATAAGCACACCTTCGATGAAATTGACCATGGTAAGGGTTAAACCCTATCCGTCGAGTTGTCCCTCCAACTTTGACACACCGGAGAAGTTGGCCAAAATAATATCTGCGGTGCACTTGTCTTCGCGAATATTTTGTGGGAGATAAATAGTTGGGGAATTGAATTGAAAAATTGGATGGAAGGATTTTTGAGCATTTTTCATGCTTGAGGTTTGGAGGAATACATTTTTGGATGGGAATATTTTGGTTTTATTTGGGAACAAAGGCTGTTTGGTGTGACTCCCTTTTTTATTTCAGTCAGGATGTATTCATTGGCAGTGTAGACTCTAAGCACTTCTAACTTCAGGATGTATCTCATGTCGGACATTAGGAAGGCTCGAAAGACGACGTATTACGAATGAGGTTTTGAAGTGGGCGACGGATTTTTAGGGATTTGAATGGATTTTAAAACATTTTCAATTATTTTTATTGAGATTCCTCAATTATTCAGTTACTTTTCAGTTTCAGTTACTTTCAACAAAAAAAAATTGATAAAATTTTCCTTTTTCTTTCAACTATTTCATTTTTGTCATTTTATTCAATTGTATCTCCGTTAGATTTATGAAATTTCATTTATTTTCAATTATTTTACTTGAAAATGTTTCATTTTTAATGTATTTTTACTTCGATCACTCGAAGGCATTTTGCAAAGCAATTGCAACATACGTGTTCGAAGACGATATCAATTCAACACTTGTTTGCGAAAATCAATGCAAATGGTTTTTGCAGATTAGAGCCCACCGTGACTGTAATTTGCGTTGTTTAAACTAGGAGCAACTTTTACTTGCATTTTCAATGTCGACGGTACCTCTATCATTACGGCCGTCTCTGCTCAACCGTCCTGTTGCTGCAGTAAATTTAATAACGTATTTTGAACCCATCACCAAAGTTGGACAGTATTCAATGAAAATTCCCGAGGAATGTTAATGGTCCGAACGATTGCACAGCCTTCTCAGCGGAAGCTGTTTACCATTGAAGTTAGCAACTTTTTAGAGAATCATTTGCTAATTAGCCTGTCACGCAAGCGTCTTAAAATTATTCATTATGACGTTTTGAAAATATGTGAAAAATGCGTTTTAGGATGAAAACCATGAAATTTGTGAAAATGTTGTATTTGGCGAAAAAGTAATGTTTGCACATTTTACAAGTGAAAATGTGACAAAATTAATTTAATTGAAAAAATAGAACCCTGATTTTGATTGAATAAAAATAACTGATAAAATTAGCAAAACTGGTGTAATTGACAAATAGATATCATGCAAAGGATAAAATAAACTTTTTTATTTTATCAATTGCATGATAAAATAAATATTTTTTATCAATTTCTATCAATTTTTTATCAATTGCATGATAAATTAAATTTTTTTAATTTTATCAATTTTTATCAATTTTTTTACCAATTGTATGATAAATTAAATTTAATACCTCAAAATGATACAAACATTGTACTGAGAGAACTGCAAAAATGACAAAATAATTATTAATAACAAATAACTAAAAATGAACAGAACTGAAAAACGACAAAATGTTTTTCATTTTTTCACTTTATAATTTAATAATCCAGAATAAAAACCCATGATTAATGTTTCTACTTACAAATCCAGTTTAAATTTTCAAATGCATTTCGTAACTTGTCTGAGTGAAAGAAAAACTTGATCTAAGGTCCAACAGTGATAAATCATGCACTTATCTTAAACATCTGTCTCCGAAAAAACAAGTCGATGCTTCCTCTGCTCACTTCCGCGGAACAATTCGGTGCTCGCGTTTGAAAATTAAAATGTAAGAAAATCGTGAAATCTCGGCAGCCGAAGCGCGCGGCGCTTTTAAAATTCCTCGTATGAAGGCCCGGGGACGCAATCGATATATTTGCCGAGATAAAAGACGCGCAACGTCGAGAGACTCGCTAACATCTTCCGCGCTTCCGGCGATTGTTCGGGCGATGTCCTTCCTCGCGATGGAAATTCGTGGGTGGGATCTTGGGAGGCGGAAAAATTTCGGGAAAAATGAGAATTTACATTCAGAGTGTTATGGGCATAACTGGATTTGAATACATTTTTTATGCTGATAAAATTTACAACAACCGATAAAGTCTGTAATTGATGGAATGGTCGGGATGAAAAAACTTAAATGGGCAAAATAATCAAGTCAACAAAAAGAAAAAGATTTTTATTGAAAAAATTGACGAGATGATCAGAATGAACATTTTTAATTCACTTAATCGTCAAATTGAAAAAATTACAATATTTTAAAATTAAAGAATATGGGATGAATTTCAGAGTGATAAAATTGATAAAATAAATAAGTAAACAAATTAACAAACAGCAGATTGGCCATTTTAAAATTCAAAAATAATGTCTAATTAGCAGACTTATTAAAATTGACCTTCTCCAAAATTAATAATTTCAATTTTATCAATTGAAAAAATTTATTGAATTAAAAAATGACAAAAAAATCCAAATGTGTTCAATTCTACAAAAGTTTAAAATTGTAAGAAATTAGATTAAATGTTTGAAATCGATAAAATAGTAAACTATGTTTGATCCTAATCACGTGTGAGCAGTGACTTCGATCGACTTTTTTCCATGTGACAGGATCGAGCCTTAAATGTATTTATTTGCTTATTAAAATGCTTTCGCGTGTTCGACCACCCAATGCGACGATACTGCAGCGGCAATTAGATTTAATGTCATTAACTTTTATGGTCTCGACAGAAAAAGCTTCGAAAGTGAAGTTTGATATTGTTCGCGTAATTAAACACACAGTATCGTTAACTCTATACGAAATTAACGACTTTGTTAAATTAAATTAAAAATGTTTAACTCCATGCAATTAAATTAAAATTTAAATTCATTACGGTTTATTAAAATTATTTAAACAAGTTATTAATCCACTTTTAATTTTACACTTTTGATTGATTGATTGCGAAAAATTGAGACTGAAAAGATAACTTTAATTTCGAAACTTGATTAATCTTGAAATTGATGGATTGAAACAACAGAAATAGAAAAATTTATTTTTACTCTCGACTATGAATAGAGGTGCATATATCTTATAAAACAACATCAAACACTTTTCTCAGATTCGTATTCAGCGCATAAAGTTACATTTAGAAACTGGTCGCTTGAATGCAAACCAGCGTGCAGCCTTTTCCGAGATTTATCGTTTTTCACGAAAAAATGATTGATCAATTACAGCCCTCCACTTGTCTTTGATCGTGTTGATCACTTTTGTCTGCTTACTTCGAATAGCTTGCATAATTATTTCATTGATCGGCGATACATTATTCAATTCGCGGTAATTTATATTCATTACTTTTCATTTAAAAGCGCTTATCGTACAATTGATTCGATGTTCGAGGCAATCTATTACTTCGCGAACATTTTTTCCGAATTGAAGTTTATGTATTAATCTACGATCGAGAGGATCAATTAATGCATTTTAAATCAATTATAAATCATCGTTCAAAGTTGATCGAAAGGAATGCGTAAGGAGAATTTTTATTGGGTGAAATAGAGAAATGTCAAGGTTCGAAAAAATCACGTGGTGTTTGCACAGTGGAAAATGACAAAATAATCGGAATTGAAGAATAGTCGTATTCAGTATTATTCATTGTAAATGATATTGCATAAATAGAAAGTAGGAGTAAAAGAGAAGAATAAAAAAAATTTTATTCTGAATGGAGAAACTGAACTATTTAGATAATTTTTTTAAATTCACAAAATGTACGTAATTTTACATAAAAACTAATTTGACATTTGTTCAAATTCAATCTCAAATGAAAAATTACGAAATTTAGAAAATGTCAAAGTGATCCCAGCTGACAAAATCAAAATTTATTTTAGATCGCTCGATCTTCATAAATTATTCAATAATACTAAATTTATGTAATACGCCGAAATGGATGAAATATGGAATTATTTAACATTCGAAGACATGTTAAACATTCGACGAGACACATTTTTTAAATTGATAGAAAAAGAGCTAATTTTTTCAAGTCTCTAAATAGTAATATTAAAAATGAAATGAAAATAAAAAAATTAATACAACTGCCGAAATGGATTTAATTCACAAAATTTTTATCGATAAGAGAAGATTCAAAACTCCTCAAAGTAAAAAACCAAAAGTTTAACTTAACTTTTTCATTTTTACTAAATGAAAAAGTTAAATTGTCTAATCTTTCAAAATTTCCATTCAAAAAGTCAAAATTACTATTTAAGCTATGGGACCCTCAAAAAGCTCCAAAACATTTCGAGAACGATCTTTTGAACTTGACAAAGTTAAAACCAGTTAATTCTTCGATTCTCCAAATAAAAAAAATGATTTTTCACACAACTAATAAATTGATCCATTTTAAAAATCCACCATCCTTCAAAACATTTGTAATTAATAAGAAAAACCCCGATTCAAGAATTAAAAAACCATAAAATTGTCGAAAAAGTAGAGTTTAAAAATCCATCGCCGAAAATGTCGCGCGACTGGGAATCCCGGGGCAGAAGGCCGCCAGAACGGGAGGCTCACGTCGTTACGTCTGTTTCGAATTTCAAATCGGAATTCATTGTTTCGCAGAAAGGGCAGCCAGCGTCTCTCGAAATCAAGGGATTCCTGCTTAAGATTCCAGCAGGGTCCGGCTACCGTGACGGATGTACCTGTCAATTTACCTTTTCCTTCAGTTCGAACTGTATGAAATATTTAACACCCAGCCTCCTGTTTTCGTAACAGATTATTAACACAATTACTACTGTCACAACTCAATTTCCAAAAACAAAAAAAGGCACATTTCGTCTCAAACTCGCTTCAAAATATATTTTTATGAAACACTCAATAAATTGATTTCAAGATCCAAAAAATGTTTAACTCAACACTTGTAATTGAAGGTAAATGATATAATTGAGTCCTTTTAAGAATGTTTGAGTTCGTCCTATGGATTTTATGTTAGCACCATTTAAGACCATGTTCATTTTTACGAAATAATTATTTCAGGATACTAAACACCCACTTTGTCCCATTTTAAGATATTTGGACAAGAATTGCATTTATTGTCAGTTCTGGTCAGCTTTTTTTGCCGTTCATTGAATGCAAATGCAGTTTGATGTAAGTTAGTAGGTTATGTACAGTACAAGTGGTATGAAATTTCTTTTACTCTTCGCATACAAATAATGTCATCATCTTTGTTGTGTTATATCGTGTATTTAACAACAGCTGATATAATAAAACTTGTGTATAGTAAATCCAAAGTTCTATAGCCAAATACGAGTTTCTCTTATTAAAAAATCCTTGATAACCGCAAAATAAAAAATCTTGAATACTCTAGTTGGTTAAATGTAAGAACCTATCTCAATCCCAAATTTATCTTATAAGTCAGACACACAACCGTATTAAATCTATTTAATTGTGTAATTTAATACATAAATTACTGTGGTGTGAAAACAATTTATTGTATAAGAATGTTGACAAAATGATAAAAAATGATGTAGTACTAGATGTTTCATCAAGTAGAAAAACGTCTTTAACTGAAAGAAGTAATAAATACATGTAAATGATAAAATGACAATATGATAAAAATATACAGTTGATAAAACAAAAGTTAAATGATAACAAAAAATAAAAAACTAATGAACAGTTCATTAAAATCTAATATCCATTCATTAATTTTTAGTTTTGATTTGTGAATGTTTGATGAACTGCTCATTGATCAAGTTTTGACGACAAATGATGAACTGTTCGTTAATTTTTTATGTTTTTTTTCTCCGTGTATCAAAAACTGATCAAATGATCACAACTGATTTCATCAAACTTGAAGATTTCATAAAACTTCCTGAAATGAAAAGAAAATTTTAAACAAATCAAAACAGGAAAATGCTATAAATATTGTATATTTTTTATCTAATTGTTTGCTCTAATTATTTAAAAATGCATTCTCTAACTTTGATTAGTTTTTTATTAAAATCTTATATCTTACACAACCATTTCCATATAAACCATTTCTATCTTAACCTCTCCCATAAGACTCCATGCAAAAATAACCAACTTAAAATTTTTTTTCTCCGTAACTGCAGAGTCAAAAATTCTGAAAAAAATTACCACAAATACCTGATACCATAAAGATTTTGTGGTTTTAATTTCATCAATTTCCTATATTTTTCAGCTTAATGCACAACTTCCTTATGAAATATGAATACCAATCTCAATTTGTCCCGAATCAATACTAATTAAGACAACTTACTCCAGTGTTCATCTTGCTTCGGGTGGCATAAAAAACGTTTTCGCCCTGTTCCGGGGGCAAAAAAGGGGACAAAAAAGTCGTTGAAATGCTCGACGTACTGGCAGCTTTCGACGGATACGCGGCCATATTGATTGGCGATTGCCAAATCAAACGCCGCTAATCATTTATTCGGCGCATATTTCGAGAGCCGAGAGGCGCTGGACGTGCGTCTTCCTTCTTGAGATACGAAAAGTCGCAAAGCCTCGAATTACATACTAATCGCACGCGACAGCGCGCCTATGGCGGCGGAATACGTACGATCGATTTTGTTGTCGAACAAGCGCTTATGAATAGGGACGATAGCGATCTGACACGCCGATTATTGAGCAGTATGTGTAGCGAAAATTTACATGTCACTGCGAGCGGAGGAAAAGGAACGCGACGAGCCGCGCGGCCTTGATTTATCGCTTAACAAATTGAAGCCAAGGCAGGCTTTGCGGTGCTTTTTTTCGCCGAGTCGAAATTCAATTCGAAGGGGAATTTGCGGTGGAAGGTATTCGGGATGAGGATTTGGTTTTGGGAGGTTCTTTTGGAAGTTAGATTGAGAGTTCTGAAGATTTTGGATTGGGGTTCAAATATGATTTCTTTTATTTAAATAACACTTGTTAGTTATTAGTTGATTTTTTAACATTTTTTAAATTATTTTTTAACATAGCTCTTGATGGGATTTGAACTCTTGCCTTGCGGATTCCTAATTAAAACGTCCTAAAACCATTAAAAACCTTTCTTACACTTGAAACATCAATAACTTTATACTTTCCCATGAAAAATCCATTTCAATTGATTTTTTAACATTTTTTAAATAATTTTTAACATATTTAATGATGGGATTTGAACTCTTGCCTTGCGGATTCCTAATTAAAACGTCCTAAAACCACTAAAAAAACCTTTCTTACACTTGAAACATCAATAACTTTATACTTTCCCATGAAAAATCCATTTCAAAATCCCTATCCCTCCTAAAAGTCCCTAAAAACCACCACTCCGTGACTTTAGCCATCAGTTCTTCAAACCCCAGATCCTCTTAGATCCATTACAGTCCTCGCTCCGAATTCCTGTAATCATCCAACAACAACCCAACCGACCCGACATTTAAAATCACACTCAATTACCCCCTACCCCCTTCCCCTCCCCCGAAAACATAATTCACCGGAACCCCCGCTGCAAATTCAAATCCCAACCGACTGAACCTGAACCGCGTTTTTCTTCACCTCTTCCCCCCCTCCGAGACAATCGCCGTTTTTTCTTTCCCTGAATATTCATAAACAGTTGAATTACGCACGTGTACGCGAAAATCATTATGATTTTCGCCGCCGTCATGCAGGTGCGCTTACGCGAAAAAGGCACGAGCCATAACGAGGTAATTGCCAGCACCCTCGTTCCC
The DNA here is from genome assembly GCA_022817645.1 of Ceratoteleas bidentatus. Classification (NCBI taxonomy): domain Eukaryota; kingdom Metazoa; phylum Arthropoda; class Insecta; order Hymenoptera; family Scelionidae; genus Ceratoteleas; species Ceratoteleas bidentatus. The sequence goes on from JABFPB010005611.1 coordinate 10,341, forward strand.
ATATCCACCTGACTCGTTCGCGTTCCTTTTTTCTCCTCCTCGTACTTCTTTCCCCCTCCTCCCCCTCCCCGCCCCGTCGAGCAAAAGCACGCTCGCGTGCGCGCATTTCTTTTAATGATAAAAAGCACACTGAAAGATTATTAATGTAGCGTACAAATGTGAGCAATGGTTCTTAATGCTAGCACGCTCGATGAATTATTGCGCCGGGCCCTTTCCGCAGATTCGACGATAGTGCATTGTAATAATAAAGTGCCGTTTAAGAGCGAAATGCGACGGTGATGCGCGTAATTTGTCGTCGGAAAGAATGAAGGGATTCGTTTTAATCTTAGTGAACAAAGTTTTGTTAAATTGGACTTTTTTATTCGGTGGGACAAAGTTATGTTTTGTATTTAGTTAATAATTCTTGTTTTTATTAATTTTTTTGCCAATTTTTTAATCTTTTTTTGGCAAAAGGAATCAGGATTTGAACACTCGCCTCGCTAATTTGGAGTCCGAATTAATTTCTATTAAATTAAACTCAGTTTTTACAATCTTCTATTTTTATTTTATTTTTCTTACAATTTTTAACATTTTTTTTGTTTTTGAACAGAACTATCCAGGATTTGAACTCTCGCCTTGCAAACTCATGATTACACTTACTAAAAAATGTCAATTTCGCAAACTTCTGTTTACCATACCCTACATTTATTACATTTATTTATTTATTACATAATTCTGTGCGTTTTTTCTTATTTACAAAAAAACTATTATGGGGATTTGAACCCTTGTCTGGAGCACCCAAAGTCCAAACCTCATCCTATGAGTTCAAGACTGCGGTATCTAAAAATGAAATCTACATAATTAGCTACTATGAATAAAAGTCACAAGAAACAAAATAAAGATTTAAACCCTCATCTTCAGCATTGTATAGACAAAACTAACATTTACTTTGACACAACGAATAAATAAAATTTTGCCAATTGAACGCGCCCAGTTTGTTTGGTTAGGGTCCTGTGTCTGCGACTCCCCTCGCTCTGTTATTGTTTTCTCTCAAACCTCCCGTTCTTTGATTCGCTCAGCCCGGGTGCACCTAGCACGTCTGCAGTGCACCTAGTGCGACGCGGCTATTTTTACTCGCCGCTCTTTTGAAGATCGCTCGCGACTTCCATATAGACTGCAAAACGGTTCCAGGTAGCGATGTACAATTCTAAAAAAAATAATAACAACCTTATTCCACCTTTCTCACCTAACCCCAAACTCAAAATGCAACCCCAAAACCAAACTTACTACATAACCTCAATTAAAAAAAATTCTCCCCCATCGTTTACTTTGAAAAAGAAGTACCATATCGGGGATTTGAACACCCGCCTCCAGCCAAAAGTTTCTTCAGACTGCATCTTTTTCTAAAAATTCCCTTAGATGGCGCCCTGCTCCATAAACTTTAACTGTCCATAAACTTCCCAAGCGTCCTTTCAATTTATTCTCCCACATTTTATCTTCAAACTGGCCTGCGGACTTTTCCATAAAGACAGGTCGCGAGCCGTTGCGGGGAATTGTTGGGTGTCGGCGCGGAAAATCACTTCCTGCATTGGCGCCGAAAGGCCGCGTGGGGTTAAAAAGTGCGGGCTGATTGGCTCGGGCATTGTCGCGCTCGTACTTGGCGACGTAGCTGCGGGTTTAGACTAGACCGGTCATTAGAGATGGAAGGAAACGCCAGCCGGAAGCCACGCACGGAGATGTGACTCCCGTTGTCAGGCCCCGTGTTGACAGTCTCGGCGGTCAACAACCGACGACGCGAGACAAACGAACGGACAATGAGCGAAATGTGGGGGAACGCGATAAGAGTTTGTTTACGCTCGTTTGTTCGACAAACGGGCTCAAGGACACTTTTGTTTACCGTTTTTGTTGACCAAACAAAATCAAGGGCATGTTTGTTTATTTGTTTATTGACAAAACATCGAAGTCGTCAAGTGTCAAGTTTGTTGATTTATTTTTGAGTAAACAAAGTTTCAAGGGCAAATTTACTAAATATGTCCTTGAAACTTAGTTTATTTTCAAGGGCATATTTTGTTTATTTTTGAATAAACTAAGTTTCAAGGGCATATTTAGCTTATTTTTGAATAAACTAAGTTTCAAGGGCATATTTAGCAAATTTGGGCAAAATTCAAGGGCATATTTAGTTTATTTTTGAATAAACTAAGTTTCAAGGGCATATTTAGTAAATTTGCCCTTGAAACTTTGTGCCCTTGAAAAAAAGGTAAACAATTTTTAAGATTATTGACAGGTTTCTGCAGAAAACGAGATTCAAGGAGGTTATTTTTGTTTTAATTTACGAAAAAGGCTCAAGAACATATTTGTTAATCATTTCGTTGACGAAATAACTTGATAAACACGCTTGTTAGCTTTTTCTATGCAAAAAGAGTTTTGTTTATTTTTTGTTGACGAAATTAGTTCGTGACATTTCTTCTAATTGATTTTATGCATAAAGAAGTTGAGTTTTTTTTCTTATTTACATTTAGATGACAAAACAAGCTTTATGATATTTTTGTTAAAACAAACAAGTTCGACGAAGCCAGTAAACTTTTGTTTACTGGCTTCGATGCACGTGTGGAGAGGTTCAATTGGACTCGTATTTACATTTTGATTGAAAAACAAGTTTTAAGACAATTTTGTTTATTTTTTTGTTGCCGTAATCAACGATTCTTCGTGATTTTTGTTCTTAACAGAAAACAGTCCTACAATTTGGGTACATTTTGTCGACATAACAAAT
>JABFPB010005612.1:0-13082 GCA_022817645.1 Ceratoteleas bidentatus
GAGAAAATTGGGGGGTCCTTAGCTTTGCCTCGTCTATTTTTTACCTTTGTAAGGTAATTTTAAAAGCCAAACAAAATCAAAGAAAATACTCGAATACCGTTTCCACATGGATTTTTCGAGTGAACTTTGGTGATGTGCGACTAAATGTCCCTGTTAAAAAAACTGTTATAAACAATAAGGACTACTGCATATTTGACAACAGTTGGACAAAAACCGCATAGAAACGCATAGATACTAATAGAAATACAGGTTAGTCCTATTTCTCTCTATATGCGTCCTATTTCTCTCTTTCAGTCCTATTTCTCTCTTTCAATTCGATTTTTGTCCAAAGGTGACATTTCTATAAGTATTTTCCAACAGGATTTCTATTGATTCCGCATAATTCCCGATATCCCATCACGAAGTAAGCAGGTCAAACCCATTTAATTATAAAACAGTCGGAAAGCCCACTTCCCCACAACTTTCCCATTAAAGTAACTGCTTCGTTTCGCAGCCAACATGGTTCCCAAGTGTTCCCAAAACATCAAAAATCCGTCATACGAATCCCCTTTGTCGCGTGAAAGCTCTCCGATTGGATCACGGCACCGAATATTGTCCTAATTCTTCGCGTTGAAAAGTTTTCAATCTTTCGACATAATAATTCACGCAAATCGAGCCATGATAATAAACAGCAACTTTAATTTTTATACAGGCAGCACGTAATGCATGCGGAGGACTACATTATCGGGTGAGACGAGAAGGGGGTGGTGAAGGATGTGTAAGGGATTCGGGCTCGTTGCTGACTGACATCACTGGGAATCGAACACTATCCGAGAGTCAACACATCGCTCGTTCCATCTTATCGGCGTGTTTCTGGCAAGCTGAGAAAGAGGTACAGTGACAGCTGATCGTCTACAGGAAATGGGTCATTCGCAAAGACTGCGAACACTCGACCGAGAGCAAATATCGATCAGTTTAATCGACGGCGAGAGTCTTATGGGTGTCGGGCTTTTCGGTCACCCTTATTAGGTTTAGGTGAAAGGGTCAGTCTGGGAAAAATGCGGGCTCGAAGGAAGATTGCGATTGCCCGAGAAAGACGTTATTGAGACAGCGGAAGTGTTTGAAAAATGTTAGGACGATTTTGAATGATGGGTCACGTGGAACAGTGCAAATACTGGTACTCTGTAAAATACTTCTGTAGTTCCCAGGAAAACGATTTCAAGGGTTTTTGGATCACTTTTGAAAGTGGAAAGACATTTTTGTAGAAAATATGAAACTTGCTTTGGCGCGATGACCTGGATTTACACTGTAAATAAAGAATGTAAAAGTACACTCCAAAAGTATTATTCTGAGAATTGTGATTTTACAGTCCGAGTGTAAAATAACATTCCCAATGTAAAATGATTTGAAAACATTCAGGTGTTAGGTTAGAAATATTATATTTGCAGTGTAAATTTCCGCGTTTGGTGTAATTTTTTTCTATATTGTCCATCATTTGTTTTACACTTCGAATATAAAATTACATTACAAGTTGTGGCAACTAGATCACACTACATGTAACGTAATTTTACTCAACTTTTTTTTACAGTGTACTGTCAAAACTGGCACTAGGCGTGCATATGGGGCTATAGGAGAGGTAAAAGCGGGGAAATGCGTCTAGTTGGAGTTCTCTCTCCATCACAGACTAAATAACTTCATACAGTTCACGCTTTTTTCCTCACCTCTCAATTAAAATAATTCTTTTGATAAATCTCAATAAAATTATATTTCCAATCTCTAGATTTACAGTCATTGTACACTGTCTTAATTAAATAAGTTTAACTTTTAAGTTAGAATCAATAAAAAATTTTAATTTCTTATTGACATTTAAACAAATTGTTCCGCGTGAATTTCAAACAATGGAATGAAGTTGGCAATACATTTTGGAGTTATCGATGGTGGGAACATAAAGTTGTATTAGTCACGTGTATGTGTGCATCTCGCGAGCCTGGTTAGAGAACGCCTCGTGACAGTTTTGACTGTATCGTATAAGTTTTAATCATTTTACGCGCCTCGGGGAGTAAAACGCCACTTTACTCCCTCTGACGATATCGAAAAGTAGCATATTTTACTCCCTCGGGGCGTAAAATATTGTATGTTCCACGGGAGGGGAGAGAAAAGTTGTTTCCCTTGCGATTACAAACCTCGCATTCGGCTCGTCTTGTAAACTTCGCAAGGGAAACAAACAGGGTGTCCAACAAGCGGGAAAAGCGAGAATTGTACGAGAACTGAAAAATGTACGGGAAATGTTTGGGATTTTTTTGTTGCGGCGGGAAATTTTTGGGAATTCTAAATTACACGTTCGCGATAATTGAATGGCTAGCAACTGATCTATACTACTTAAAATTTGGACTATTCACAATATGGACGAAATATTTTTGCACTCTCTATTATTTGGACATATAAAAAGAGGCTTTCAAAATTGGACAAATAACTTTTAAACTTTTAATATTTGAATCATATATCAATCGTACATGTAACAATGAGACTTTTAATATTAAACAAGTAACACTTCAGTATTTTACGTTTATACCTTTCATCAACTGAGCAAAACGTTCTTTAAATGTTCTTAACATTCACAGAACTTTTATGGGACTGTAAATATTTAATAAATGTTTCTAAAACATTTTAAGGTATACGTTCCATTAGGATTTGTACCATTCATCATTTGGACCGAAAACAATGGGACTGTTACAATTGTACAAGTAACTTTTAAACTCTTCACATTAGTTTAAAAGTTACTTGTAAATTTAATACGTAAATTTAAACTTTTTTCAAATTGATTCTTAGCATACTGTACTACTCCCTCTCACATACAAATACTTTTCAATTATTACGTCTAACGTAAAATTCACCTTTGTCGTAATTTCGAATTTCCCCCTCCCCTTACTCCGATAGCAAATGTATTTTATTAACGACCACTAATCGTAATGTACGGGAAATTATATAATTTGAGCGAGAAATGTACGGGAAATGTACGGGAATTGTATATTTCGAAAATCACTGGACACCCTGACAAACTCTCCTCTTCCATCTCCCTTAGTGCACAATGTATTATTTCTTTTAATCATACCAGTCCAGATTAGTTTACTTTCAACTGTAAAATTCGTTGTAAGTGTAATTTATGACACTTTCAATGACAATAATTTAATATTTTTATCACGGAAATTGGACCACTTTTTGTCAACACATTTATCAAAATTATGTTAATTAACACGAAGACAGATTGGAAAAAAGAATGTTGTCTGCAATAAAGACAATTTTATTGAAAATGATGGTGACCACGCAGGTAAAATTTAAACAAATTACAAATTTAGGATGAATTGTGCAAACCTATCGAATCTAATTGGAGTAAACGGATCCCTATACGGGGCCTACACAGATATGCTAACCTAACAATTCGTATCACCTCGACCGATGTATAATAACAAAGGCCCAGAATAGGAAATATTCTGGGTCAAGGTGGGCACAGGTTAGGATGATCCAGGTATTACCATGGTCAGGCGTTTATGGGCGGTTCTGTATGGGATTTCTACAGGTAATATACAGAGTGTTCTTTATAAATCACAGTCTTGACAATGTATTGTCCAAAAATGTATCCAGTCAAGATGGCCTAGTTATTATATCAGCGGTTATAATAATTTAGAATAATTATTTTTATAGAGCCGACTGTATTATTCCACATGGTTATTATGCAGGAATGTTTAGTTGGGAAATTACTGGGTTCTGTCTAGGTTTGTGCGTCTGGGCATTTAACGGGCGAGGCGTTAAAAACATAGAAATTGTCCGTGTTTAATCTAAAGGTAGGCCTATACATTGCCCGTAGAGTTATCTGGCTAATCGTAAATGGGACGTTATATATTTTGTAAATATTATTTTTTTATACTTTACTACCAATTTCTATTGCAATGTAAACACTGAAGCAATAAACCTATTCATAATATACCTGGTTCAAACACATTTTATGAAGATTTTATTTATGAAATTATAAAATGCTTAGTACAATAAATGCTAAGCATTTTATAATTAATAATGGCTGAAAAATACATGTGTGTTACAAACAAAACATTATCAGGTTATTTTCTATTAAGCCTTATCTAAAACGACAGTTTTTGCAAGTACTGATTAGTCACCAAAATGATTAGTCACAAATAGTTTGATTAGTCACAAATAGTCTACCAAAAGTCAGTTAAGATTAACAAGAGAGAGAATTGAAGTTGAGCGGAGTTTGGATTTGAAGGACGTGACGATGCTTCAGTCTGGTTGGGCGATTGTTTTCGAGTCATTGAAACGTTGATGATGAAGTTTTTTGTTCGTTCTGAAAAGGTGCGTTGATTTAATGCAGGGGATTAGGAAGTGGAGATACTTGGAACTACTTCGTGAAGTAATTACGGTGGGTCTTGTGTTGAATTTATGACTCGGGGCTATGTGGACATTAAACAGGCTATCCCCTGTAATTGTTTCGTCTAATCCAAACGGTGCAAATCTTATGTGGAGAGACTGAAAATTGTATATCAAGAGCACACAGGTTGGTGTGAGGGAATTTTGGTAAGGTCAGCGATAGGGTTAATCTTCTGGATTAAGGTCAAGTCTCGAGCATAAAGCAAGTTTGAATCGGCCATTTGGCGCCAAAAGTAATGTTTTGCAATTAACAAAAAAATGGCTTTTTATATGATTATTTACTGACCGTACTTTGATTCTGCGTTAAAATACCGATATTTTGAACCAACTATCGACATTTTTCAAAAAAGGATGTTCAAAAATAATAAAAATTCGTTTTTGGCGTTAATTTTTGAGGTTACCTTTCACCTCGAAAATGAATATTCATTATTTTTGAACATGCGTTATTGAAAATTGTCGAAGGTTGGTTCAAAATAACCGTATTTTTACGCAGAATCAAAGTACGGTCAGTAAATAATCATTCAAAAAGCCAATTTTTTGTTAATTGCAAAACATTACTTTTGGCGCCAAATGGCCGATTCAAACTTGCTTTGCGCTTGAGACTTCACCTTAAGAAGCGGTATTGCCCAATTCGTGACTGTTTTGTTTTTCGTTTTACAGCTTTAAACCATTGCGAATTTTTAAAATAAAGTGAAAAATATTCCAATAAATAATAAAAAAGTGAATGAATCCAAGCAATCTATTGTGAATATTCCCATTTTCTTGAAATAATTAAAAGTTGTCAGCAATGTTTTGACTGGAATATAAAAATGATAATGCTCGCTTCGCTGACTACGTCCTAAGTTGCTCGAACTACCTTACACTAAGACCCATTTTTTAAGGAAGTAACAGGAAATAACCATGAAAGATAAGCTAATGAAATGCAAAAAAAGTTTACTAAAAAATGTATTAACATATATCACAACAACAGTTATTCATTAAAAACATTAAATATATATTTACAATTCATGTCAAGTAACACTGTTTTCATGATTCTTAAGACTACACTGCTTTGTATGTATAACGTTCACTCTAAAAAATAACGGCTTGCCGCAAGCAGAATCGGAAAGCTACATGTAGAATTCTACTTGCGACAAGTCGAGTCTACTTGCGACATGAGATTCCGCTTGCCGCATTCTGATTTCACATAACATTTAGAGTGTTACAAACATTAATATCAAAACTGTTGTTATTATCGAATATACAATATCATTAGAGTTTTTGCGAATGTCACACTCAGTCTATGACCGTACAACAATAATTTTACACACTGTTCGCAGTGATAAGGTGTATCATCTCATCATTGCGATCGTGACATATTAGTCTGCTTTATGAAACAGATTAATATGTCACGATCATGACATATTAGTCTGTTTCATGAAACAGATTCATATGAGTCTCATTCATAAACCGATATAGCAATGCAAATAATTTTGCACAATATTAATTCTGGCCCGGGTTTTATTTGTGTTTTTGTTTGTGAAACCAGAGACTGCTCGAGCTCTTAAAACTTCTATCACATTCAGGACAAACAAATGTGTACGCTTCAGAATGAATGCGTTTGTGAATACTTAAATAGTTTGGTTGGCTAAAAGACATGTCACAATAGTTACACTTGTAAGGTAAATTTCTATCTGTATGACTGCGAGAGTGAGTTACAAGTTGTTCTTTGTGGTGGAAAGTTTTACCGCAGCGATCACACTGGTATGGCGGTACATCAGCGTGATCCGTGTTCGTGGAACAAGGTGGTTGAGGATCCGTGGATTGGACGGTTAAAGCAGCTATATCGCCAGCTAATGATACTGATTGGTCCTCATCACAAGAATCTAAAGATCTGAGGATTGCAAATATCGTATCATCGATATGAAAGCCATCAGAGAATGGTGACAGGTAACTGTCTTCTGACTGAAACATCTCTGCATTACTTCTGTTAGAGCAAGGTATGGAAATCGCGATTTGATTCCCAATGGACAATTGTAGTTGATTTTGATACTCTGAATGAGACGTGCCCATGCCATATTTGCTAGTGATATTATCTGTTGTAGAAGGGTTGTAAACAATAAAAGATTGCTCTACAAAGGATTGCGCAAAGGATTTATATCTACTTTGCGATGGAAGTGTCTGCATGCCATAAATTCCACTGGAAATAGATGTTGTAGTTGTGCTGTTATCACCAATTAACGTTTCCTTCTGGCCCTGACCCTGAGAAAGAGACGATTGTAACTGGTTATTGTCCTGTGGCTGAACTGTCTTAGGTGCATTATTGCTGCTGGACGGTGCCGAAGGGGTGTTCTCATTACTTATGGACGATTGTAGATTGTGGCCCTCTGGATGAGACGTCTCTATGTTATCATTGTTGTTTGAAAGACCTGCTGCAGAAGCATGGTTATCTCCAGTAGATGGTTCTGAATCGTTCTGATCTGGACGATTAGAATCAGAAACTGGAACCGAGCCATCCGTGCGTTGATGAAATGTTGAAGGGGTGGTATGATTGTCATCAAGCGACACATCGGTTGGAATATTGCTGCTAGGGCAAGGTGAGGAAGGCGCGTTTTCATCACCAACGGTCTGCAGTTTACTGAGTTTCGCTGGAGGAGACGTCGGCACGTCATCATTGGTGGAGTAATCTGTTGCAGAAGCAGGGTCATATCTAATAAATGTTTCTGTTTGGTTCTGATCTTGAGAAGGAGAAGGATCCATGCCACCTGTAATATTGGCATAAGATGCCGAATGATGGTCAGCAATCGATTGGAATTGGTTGCTGTCCTGTGGCTGAACTGTCTGAGTTGCAATATTTCTTCTGAAACAAGTTAAGGAAGGAGCGTTCGGATAAACAATACCCGATTGTAGTACACCGTGACTCTCTCCGCGAGACGGTTCCAACTCGTTGCTGTAATTAATTACGGAGTCCACCTGTGGTGGAAATGTTTGCGGGCCGTACATTCCGCCGCAAATAGCTGTTGAAGGAGTGATGTTAGTACCTAAGGTTTCTGATTGACCTTGGCCCTGCAATCCCTCCACCTGTGGTGGCAAGGATTGTACCTGTTGTGGCAAGGATTGCACCTGTGGTGGCAAGGATTGTACCTGTTGTGGCAAGGATTGCATTTGTGGTGGCAAAGATTGCACCTGTGATGGCAAGGATTGCACCTGTGATGGCAAGGATTGCATCTGTGGTGGCAAGTATTGCACCTGTGGCAAGGGTTGCGCCTGTGGTGGCAAGGATTGCATCTTTGGCAAGGGTTGCGCCTGTGGTGGCAAGGATTCCACCTGTGATGGCAAGGATTGTACCTGTTGTGGCAAGGATTGTACCTGTTGTGGCAAGGATTGCACCTGTGGTGGCAAGGATTGTACCTGTTGTGGCAAGGATTGCATTTGTGGTGGCAAAGATTGCACCTGTGATGGCAAGGATTGCACCTGTGATGGCAAGGATTGCATCTGTGGCAAGGGTTGCGCCTGTGGTGGCAAGGATTCCACCTGTGATGGCAAGGATTGTACCTGTTGTGGCAAGGATTGCACCTGTGGTGGAAATGTTTGCGGGTCATTCATTCCGCTCCAAATGTTCTCACCAGGTGTTGAAGACACGTTCGGATGGTAAATAACTCGTGGATGAGCGCCATCGCGTCCTTCAAAGGATTGCCCTTGATTTGTACTTTGTGGTGGAATTGTCTCCGTGCTATAAGTGCTGCTGTTATAAGTTGTTAGAGCCTCATTGGGATTACCAAGAAACGGTTGATATTGGTTGATGTTTTGTGGTTGAATAATTTGTGTGCGGTAGTTAATGTTCTCACCAGGTGTTGAAGTCACGTTCGGATGGTAAATAACTCGTGGTAACTGGTGTTGTGGTGGGACAACTTGTGCACCATAATAGTTAGGTGGATAAGACGGTAAAGGTACTTGGTGAACAGCAACAGGGGCTATTGGGTAAAACATCGTCGGTCCAGAATTAACGTGTGACTGTCCATGGATAACGTTATACGGTCTACGGATAACGTTGAACGGCCCCCAGAAAACATTTACCGGTGAAGGAAAAACGTTAATTGATACTGATGGGGCGTTGCGATCGGGAATATTTGGTTGCTGCTGTTGGTCATTGTTTTCTGGCAAATCCATCTCTGTTCTCCTAGTTTGTCCAAGAACGGGCTAAAGTTGCTTCATGAAAACGATTACGAAATTATACTTGGAAGTCGATTGCGACACATATGTCTGCTTTATGTTTTAAAAGCCTTCGTTTTGGTGATTATTTCCACAAGTTCCATTTAATGAAAGATTGATCTGCGAAATAAGGCTACATTGTAATTCAGTTCTTAATTTAATAGCACATAATATTTAATAAATATTTATACATATTTTTAAATATTGTTTTTAATATTTAGAAAATATTTGAATCAAATATAAACAATATTTACTAGATATTTAAATATATATATAATTAAAACTATTCCCTAATATGCATAATATTTAGTCAGTATTTTGTACATATTTTAAAATATTTTGTAATATTTAAAAAATATTTTAACGTCCGATGTAAAAAATATTTAATAAATATTTTAATATTTATTTACTAAATAATTAAAAATATTGTCTATATACTTTTTCTTAAAGTGTTGAGTACATATTTATAACTGTTTAAAAATGTGTACAAAATATTGTCTAACTATTAAATATTTGACATTAAGGTAGGTATGGTTGTTGTCCTGTGGCATTAACTCGAAATACTGAGAATTTGATTAAACTTTAGCTGCGGATTTTTCTTGCTGTTCGCTTCAGTTTGCAAAAATTTCATCAGTGACTTCACAAACGCGAACTATGTTCAGTTCGTGTTCATACAATTCTGAACACGAACTGAACATGAATTGGTTAAGGTGTTATCATTACATGTTCGAAAGTTATTTAAATGATAATAAATGTGAGAAAACAATTTCTTATGGTACGAGATAAAATTGAATTTAGATATCTAATAAAAACAACACTTTAAACTTAAATGAATAATTCTATTTTGAATATGTAATGAAAACTAAAAATTGTTGAAGAATTTCCCGGAAAACCACAATTGTGAAATGAATTTATTTTGAATTAATTTATATTGAATATTTGTTTCAAATATGATTCACTTTGGATTCACTTATGATTCAAAATTTCCCACTTATTTCCTTAAATCACATAAGTGGGTGTGAATTCATATTGAATTCCAATTCGGTTCATTTAGGCTCACCGGTGACTCTATGTCCTCACATTGTGAGTCATTGGAGTGGTACATAAAAAATTTATCTCCTAAATTGTGAATAAAACTGGTTATAATAATTATACAAATAGTACATTCAAAAATTGTGTACATTAAAAATTGTAGTACATTAAAAATATTGTGTACCAGCGAGTGTGATTTGATATGGAACAAATTTCACCTCGTCGAGAGAGGTTGGGTTTGTCGGTACATTCTTCAGTCATCGGTACATTCTTGCGCCGAACGGACTTTGTCAAATTGACTCTATTTGCGCCAAAACTTCCGACGGAACCCTATGCATCTCATTCCTGAATAACTGTGCGGGAGGAACCTCAGGATGCTCAACAGCTTTTCTTTTTAAATTTCCTTTAAATTTTTCTCCTTTCACTTGTTCAATATTCTCTGCATGGCTATGATCACCCACTTTCAAAACTTCAATTCCGTCGTTACTTCTTGTAGTCACCCGAGCACCACACCTAGGATTTTTCCGACATTTCTAGTAAATTTTCCCTTTAACTGCTGAATATTTGACGTACAAAAATCTTTCGTAGTGCAGAAAAAAAACCTTTGCGGGTCGGAATTAATTCAGACATATTTTCAAATTTAGCTGTAATTTGTACTACTTATGACAGGTTGTGGGCTTTTGGCTAAGGCAGGTTTGTTGAATTTGAAGTTGGTTGCATGGGAAAATTTGAAATTGAAACATCCGAACGTTGGAACATTTGAACAAAACTATATTGGAACAAAGAATTATTGGGACTAGGGTACTATTGGAATAAAGAATTATTGGAATTAAAGTACACGAAGAGAACGCCGAACGACTGACTCGTTTGCCACACAAGACTGAGTCGTTTCGTTAACAAAAAATGTGTTAAAGAAACGAATCAGTCGTTTTCCCGCACGAACCAGTCGTTTTGGCGTACGACTGAGTCATTTTTACCACACGACTCAGTCGTTTTGCCCACAGCACTCATCCGCAATAGCCAGTCGTGCGGCCGAAGCAGTCCCTATCAGTGAAGTATATTTTTAAATATTTTTTAATATTTTTAAATATTTTAGAAATATTATATGTACGATTAAAATAATATTTTAAAAATATTTGTTAAATATTTTTTAAATATTAATAAAATATTTATAAAATATTTATATAATATGTTTATAATATTCAAAAAATTATTTTAATAAATCGCAGTAATACGTAATTGAAAACCTATCAACCAATCAGTTGAAAAAACTTCCTTGCCATAGCGAGGATTTGAACCCGCGTCCTTTGACGCAGAAGTCTGACAGCATATACTTTAAGTTCATTCGAACAGCAGTATCGTTTGAATAAATAGACCTTTCGAACGAGTTATGTAAGTATATCGACTTTGGCGGAGTGGTTATGGTTCCAGACTTCAGCGCCAAAGGACGCAGGTTCAAATCCCCATATGGCAAGGAAGTTTTTTCAACTGATTGGTTGAAAGGTTTTCGATTACCTATTACTGCAATTTATTAAAATAATTTTTTGAATATTATAAACATATTATATAAATATTTTTAAAATATTTTTCACTGATAGGGGTGGTTCGTGCGCCACACGTGACTCATTCGTTTGGCCAAAACGAGTGGCTCGTGCGGCGCCGCCACAGCTACACAGCGTAGTCGGTAAGGGCTGCCTAACCTCACTTTATTGACACGCGCCAATTCCATTGCCGAATAAAAAATTTTGTGCACTGAAAATAGCATCGGTCGATTTGACCGTCGCGTAAAAGTAATTTTAAAATTGCATTTTGTCAATGCAACTTCACCACATTTTTTATATTAATAAAATGCTCTTATTAATGCAAACACTATTTTATACATAATAAAAAATTGGGCAATCTATTTGTAGGAGTAGTTGTGTGATAACAAAAAGTTTTCATGATTGCTTTATTACATGGAAAATGAATACGGTCGGAACCCCGTTTCAAATTTTCTTATGGAAATTCCATATGGAAACTCCATATGGAAACTCCATATGGAAATTCCATATGGAAAATTGGCCGCAATGTTAAGTATAATTAAAAAACTACATATGGAGATTCCATATGGAGATTCCATATGGAGATTCCATATGGAGATTCCACATAAAGATGTCAGAAAAAATAACTTTACTCAGGAATCGAACTTGAGACCTACAGATTAATAGTCCAATATGCTAACCACTAGACTGTCAAGTCATACAGTTATGAGTAAATATAATTCAGTACACTTCTGTATGGAATTTCCATATGGAATCTCCATACAGAAGTGTACTAAATTATCTTTACTCCTAACTGTATGACGTGATAGTCTAATGGTTAGCATATTTGACTATTAATCTGTAGGTCTCAAGTTCGATTCCTGAGTAAAAGTATTTTTTTCTGACAGTTTTATATTAAATCTCCATATGGAATCTCCGTACGGAATCTCCGTATGGAATCTCCATATGCAGTTTTTTTTAATTATACTTAACATTGCGGCCAAATTTCCATATGGTGTTTCCATATGCAGTTTCCATATAGAGTTTCCATATTGAATTTCCGTAAGAAAATTTGAAACGGGGTTATGCGCGGGGCTTTGGCCCAGGTTGGGCGCGGGTCTAGGGCCAAGCTTGGGCGCGGGGCTACGGCCAAGCTTGGGCGCGGGGCTATGGCCAAGCTTGGGCGCGGAGCTTCAGCCGAGCTTCGGCATGGGGCTTGTCGTCGTGTCGGCAGACAAGGTCGGCCCACAGTCCACCCGCGTTTCATGCCGGAGTTATGCCAAAGTCGGCGAAAGATTTGACTGACTTGACCCATAGTCGGGCCTATTGTATTTTTCTGCCTGGGCTATGTAGGATCTTGCGTAGGATCCCACGTAGGATTTTTTGATAGGGTAATTACTCAAATGTCTAGAAATCTTGGGAAAACGAAGATGATACATAGACCTGTGTAACAGTTTTAAATAAAATTCATTTATGTTTAATTGTTCACTGAAAACGGGAGTCAGTAAAATTCCGGTACTATCGCCGGAAAATGGTTGCCAGAACTTTTTTTGTAATTTTACAGATAGATCTTTAATAGTTTACAGATTCGTCTGTAACCTTACCAGAACATTTTCTGATAAATCACAACACGGAAAGAGTTGTGATTTTACAGAAAATGTTCTATAACACTATTGAGTTATAAAAGTAACAGCTACCCTAGTAGAAAATGTGATGTGGCAAACCACATCAAGAGCGGCGTTAGTAGTATAGTCCCCACTTTGGCGCGACAGACATGACGTCATCGCGCCAAAGTGGCGGTGTCTGTGGGGGGTGAGGGGGGATGGTGTGGGGGTGAGGGGGGATTGTGTGGGGGTGAGGGGGGATGGTGTTGTTGTTCATTGGGCGTCTTGGGTGAGTAGTTGGGAGGGGGTGGATGGG
>JABFPB010005613.1:0-13074 GCA_022817645.1 Ceratoteleas bidentatus
TTTTCTGCACCGGCACTGACCCATTACGATTGGTAATATTACAAATTCATCAAAAAAACGTCATTGCGCAACCCTCACGATTTATCATCCCCGATTTCTCGGATTTCAATCGGATAAGCCGACGTTTTAATTACCCTCGACAAAGATGTTGCAGCGGGTTGTTTATTAAACCGAAACATAAATGTGATGTATCGTCTTTGTCATCTTTGTCAGGGCGTAAACAAAAGACTTTCTTGCCGGTACGTGAACCGAAATGCCGGACGAAAATAGGGACGACTTTTTTCGCGCATATGCCTCGCAGGCCGGAAAAGTGTAATCCGCTTTTCGTGCCCCGAAATAGAAAACTGAAGACTCTCGTAAACAAAGAAAGTAAAAGCGCCAAAATGCACGCCGGAAAACGGCCGGCTTTGAGTGACTCGCAGGCACGCACAGGAACAAAACCGGGAGACGGAGATCATTCTGGGTGGGACGAGTTTTTGACTCCAAGACATTCCTCGCTTTAGTTCTGCGTTAATTCGAGACCAATTTTTGCGCCATTTTCGGGGCATTTGCAGTGGCGAATGAGGAGAACATTTTATTTATGAATTGCAGGAAAAATATTTTATATGGGCTATATGTAGACTATATATGGTAGACATGTATGGGTCATATATGGAAAACATATATAAATATGTAGGTCATATATGGAAAACTTGTATGTACATAATGGTCCATATATGCCCAATGTTTCTATATGTTACATTTATGTTATGACATATATAGATGACATGTCAATATATGTCATCTGTATGCTAGGATATATGTTTTATCTGCCACATATGTGAATATACACTCACTTTCCTGCAAATGTTTAATTACGACTCGCAATTTTCGCTACACAACGCTTCAATCAATTTCCAGCTCCCGGCGATACGTTGCTAATCATTGTGCAAATGTATGGTAATCGTGCATCCATGCAATGTCTTCCACATGTTTGCGTTCCCAGCAAAAAACAAGCCGAAAGTGAAAATGCAGCGACTCGCCGCAGCTTCTTCAAGTGTCCTTAAAACGCAACAAGTCAACGCGCGCACCTCTCGCTTGTATCCAACCTGTATCCAACTTATATCAAACCTCACATTGTACCTCTCATTCAGTCAATGGACCCAGCGAGAACTTCCATGTCGAATTATTCGTTTAACAATTTGGCAAAGAGACCCTACGGCTTTCTTCCCTTCAAGGTCTCCCATCTCTTTGTTTCGATTTTCAACATTCAAATTTGTCAGAATTCTGACTTTTTATTAAAAAAACCTCAGATTGAACTTTGCTTTTTAAGAATGGATATCCAAGCATGATGACTCACTCATTGAATTATTATGATTGTTGCGAACTCTCTTTGCACCAAAAAATACATATTATGGTACAAAACTTAGTTTTACTCCCCGAGGTGCATACAATATTGATCGTTAGAAGTGCAAGTAAAGCTCAGGTTTTGCTCCCTGGAATTGATTGACAAAAACCACATAACACGCTATAGATACACACCGGACTAACTTCTGTTTCCATTAGCATCTATATTCATGCATTTCTTGCCCAAACAAGAAAAATTTTCACAGAAGGAACGTTATTTCTAAACATCTACATTCTTACTCTGCTTAGTATTTCATTCCATACTTTATCCCTTCTAGAAATTTCATCCTTGTTGAGATCACGATAAAATTTACATGAAATCTTTCTCAGTACGAATGCTTGTCCTTTTATATAAAAAACACATATTATCCATATATGGCTCATATTCAATACAATCAGATATAAATATATACCAAATTAGATAAAAACTCATATATGGTCCATATACGGCCCAACATCATGGACAATCTATTCCATACAAGTTACATACAAATATCCACCAATATGAACCACAAACGTATCCATTCATCCCACATATGTCGCAAACTCGCAATCACACACAGGACATCGAAACACACCGCCACACACGTGCCAAAATTCGTTTCTCCCTCACAAAATTTTGTTCTCCCAAGAAAAAGTGACCGCGTCGTTCGAACGCCTCGCTGGCCATTGTGCGCAAAATGTTGCGGCGTTCGAATCCGGCCGTTACACGTTTTCTCGGAAAAGCTCGTGCGTCGCATAGTCCAAGTCAAAAGCGCATCGCGCGTTCGCCCAGAGGGCGCGACTTACCAGGCTCGCACCCGAATGAGCACCTCGTTTTCCGCGGGCGTGGGCTCGGGCTTCCGCAGGACCTTGACGCTCTTGAGCCCGCCGAACCCGGTGAGCACGATCGCGCGCATGTCCTTGACGTCGGCCGGCTGCTTCTCGCCCTCGCCGTTTTCCTTCGGCTTCGCCTCGCCGTTCTCTTCGATCTTCTTCTCCTCCTCGACGTCCTCGTCCTTCTTGTTCTCGGGCGGGGCCGTCTCCTGCTCGATCTTCTTCTCCTCGCCGCTCGGGCTCGTCTCGCTCTTATCTTCGGCCATCTTCCGTCCTCGTCGCCCTTTCAACCCTTTTTTACTCTACTAACGATACGCGAACTCCTGCAACTTCGCGTTACTAAGTGTATATATGTATATGTGTACTTTTTTCGGTGTTTTTATGTCGGTATATATATATATTTGTTTAAATATATATATATAGAAATATGTGTGCGTGTGTGTGGGTTTCGCTGTCCGAATCTACGTTTCGTTGAACGCGGGGGAGGGGAAGGGCTTCGGCGTACGGACGCACTTGAATCCACACACGACGACGAACAAAGTCGCTCTGCGCACTTTTGCCACAGCGGCCGCCGGCTCGTCCGTTCTTCCTTCGAAAAACCGGCGACGCGACCGGTGATGCGCGCGCGCACCCGTTGCCTGGCAACGCCGCCGGCCGCGGGGAGTGGCGCGGGGGCAGGGGAGGCAGAGGGAGCGCGCGCAGCCCCCGGTACCGGGACGCGCGCCGCAATTTTTGAGTGCTTCTTTTTTCCCTCGTTTGCGCCGTCCTTTTTTCCGACGGGCCGCCGGCCATGTAGGTGGCGCGCGAGGCGGGGTGCCGGATGCACGGGCCACTTTGTTCGCCGCGGGACGGAGAGAGGAGAGGTTGAGGGGGAGGGATTTTGAAGGGGGATCGATTTTGAGGGCGGGAGGGGGTTGAGGGGTTTTTGGAGGTTGGAAACGGTTTTTTGGCGAAGGGTGGGGGGGGGGAATGAGTGGGACACGGTTGCCCAGCGACGGAGAACGGGGAAATTGAAAAGTTGGAATTGTGACATGGATGGGTGGATAAGTTGGAGGAAAATGGGTAAGTTGGGGTGAAAAGCGGTTGGTGAAAAATTAGTTTTATGTATAAGTTACGTAAAAACGTTAAAGTTTGAGTGAACAAAAATGTCCGTATTGGGGACTCGATCTCAGGTCCTCGGAATTTTAAGTCCATTATCTCAACCACTCGACCACGACGAAGAAAATTTAAATTTTCAAATGCTAACGTTTTCAGCATGGCAAGGTTTGTTCGAATTATATAAGTGACTTTTTCTAGACGAAAACAATGCTAATAGCACATATTCGTAAAAATATGCTTAATGATTAATTTTGTTCATTAATTAATTAAATAATAACTTAATAGTTAGAAGCTATTGTATACAGATTTTTAATTGAACATTCAGATATTCCATAAATATGCTTAAACATATTAAAAAAATTGTATTAAATATTTACTAAATATAATTAACTATTAGGTGAGTTTCCCATTTATTAATAATGACTTCATAAAAATCCTGATGAAGTTTCCGGTACAATAATAAAAACTCGTTTTTCATTCGTAAAAAAATTGCTAAATTCATTCTACACCAGTACAAAGCCCATTTTTCGATATTTTTTCGCAAAAGTAAGAGCAGAGAAAGAAATAAGGATTGTATTTTGTTCTTGTTTAAACCGGTAAAGTAATACTTATATTTGATCTTAAAAATAAAACAGTTTTCATTTCCATTTCCATTTCATTTTCAAAAAAGGAACAATAAAACTAAAAAATTGTTACTGGCTTAATATTGAATATAATCGTTTTTTTACAATTAAAACATGTTCCCTGGTTGTACATATTCACATGGTTTTTCCAGTCATGTTTAAATTTTTTATCATTTTCTTGTAAATATGTGTAAAATTACATGTACCGTTTACAATTTTTACGATAAAAAATTTAAAAAAACTTAAAACAAAAAGCAATTTTTAATTTAAAAATTGTGAATGCCACATCGAGTTCTATGAGGATAAATTAGTCAACCCTGAAAATAAATCATATGAAAGTAACCCATAAGAATCAGAGGGAAAAAGATTTATAGGAGCAAATATCTAAAGTGTATCCATTTCATACAGGCAGGTCGCCTAGTAGTGCAACAATAAAAACAAAATGTGAATGTCCTGTGAATGTGGTAACACTTGTAGGAAGGGAAAGGCATTGTGAAGTGAAGATGCAGAACTAGGATTAGATTGGAAAGATTCGGCCGCGCGCATGTGGATGAATTTCGATTAGGACTTCCAGCAGAACCGGAAATCCCGAAGCTTTTGAAATTGAATCTAAATCTTACGGGAAAAGATAATACTTGGCTGATCGAAAAATTTACGAAAACCCATTGTTTCTTTTCATTGTACCCAACCCTCTCTCCCACAACAGAATAAATTAAATAAAAAAAAGAAAAATAATTGAAACACTACGACCATACACACATATTTTCTAAATATATTTATAGATATATATTTATAGATAGTACAAATAATTATATTTGCATTAACGATATGGATTTTTTAAGAGGGCATGCAATCCAAAATTGACCAAAAATGCAAAAGAATTGGAAACAACTTTTACTGCAATTTAAAATATTCAGTATTTATTGAAAATTTTGAATTGCAGTTTTTATTATAGTTTTTTCGAAAACCCACACAGCCCCAATTTAATCAGAATTTTTCAGAGATTTTTAGAGATATTCAGAGATTTTCGGAGATTTTATTTCCACAAGGGATCATTAATACTAATTAATTAATTCTAATTATTACTTTTCACTATCTTGCTCAAGATCATTTTCGAAATCCCTCCGGGACACCCAGTCCATCAATTATTCGTCATCAAAATCACTTTTGTGCCCCATTTGATGTCATTAATAAACCTAATCAATTCCGACACATTGAACCTGACGGTTCCTTTTAACGTACAATCACGGCCAACTCTTTCCCTGGCGAATCTTATCTCTTCCTTTATGTATTCACATAGAACGTTCAATGGAGCGATTGACTGTAATTATTTATTCAGTGACAAATGTGATCCGCTCCGCGGATGAACCGAATTCGTATTTGTCCACAATTTCACTCGTAAACGCCGAGATTTGTCCGGAGTCGAGGGCCAATCCATTCATCACCGAATTCCAGAACTAAGGGCGACCGAGTTCCCCCGTGGCCAATCCAGGATGACCTTAGCCCCCATGTTACAGTTCCCAATTTTTATCTCCATTTCCCTGCGTTTTCAGCCAGCATGTTATCAATTGCCCGATTTAGGGGGTCCCATTGTTTGGTACAATGTCGGCCTACCAGCGTTCCTTCCTGTAAACACATGTCACCTTTTTCATTAAATTCATATTTGGGAGAAACCCTGACAAATGCGTTAATCATTTTTCGAGCGGTTTTTCGACGCGATGACAATTTAGGGTACATGAAAAAAATGAACCCTGATATGAAAACATGCACCATAAGTTAGTACAAAAGTTGTTATATGCAGAAATCGAGTGTGATGTTCATATGGAATGGATGAGTAAAATAAAATTGTGATAAAATGCTGCAAATATTGCAAAATTCTCCTATTTGGGGAACTTCGCATTGGATAGATTAGGATGTGTAGATATATTATTATCCTTCCAAAATATTTTTAATAGGAATGAATACAGAAAGAGTTGGATTTTTAAATCAAATTTCGCATTCAACAAAAGCGTCTGGAATTCATAAAAACTGGTTTGGATTGTTATAATAATTGAATGAATTCTATTTTCTGAATTCATTCAATTATAGAATGAATTCATAAAATGAATTGAATGAATGGAAAGAATAGAAAATATTTATTTTGAAATGAATTCAAGAAATTTTCGCATTGTGGGAAAATGTTACATTAAAAGAAAAGATTAAAAGAAACTATTGTTTTAATCTTAAAAAATAAAAAATACTCTAAGGCAAAATCTCGAAAGAATAAATCCAAGAAAAAAATTTCCTAAAATGTGACTTCCACTCAACCGCTCCAAAACCGATGCACATTCTAAAAAAAGCTCGCGCCAAGAAACACTTTTAAACTAGAAGCATCCCATCAATCAAACGCGCAGTCGCCGAGCAATAGTGGGCCAAATTTATAAAACTGTGATTCACGTTTCGCGCCGCAATAAAGCGAAAAAAAACACTCCGCCGCGCATCTGCCCACTCGGCCGCCTGACATAAATGTGACACACATTTTATCCCAAGTTATAACGATAAATTGGGATAAAACTTGCGAGATCTCTGGAACGGGTCTTCAGCACTGCTTGGTTAACTTAGCCAAATTTTGTTTTTAGATTGACTTATATAGCAATTCAACTAACAAAGACACTTTGAATATTTTAAGCCCTTTTTGAAAATAATCGTGAAAACAATGAGATGAATACCCTTCCTAAAAAATCGAAAATCATTTTTGTGGTTCCAAATCATCTTATGTCGCAATGTACAGATTTACATAAAGTATTTTGAACGCATTTTGAGACGATGAAAAAAACTTTTTTGTTTTCGCATTTTTTACCAATTTTTGGAGATATTCTTCCTGAAAAATGGAGAGAAATTTTCGGAAAAACTGTGAAAAGCTTTCAAAATCTCTCAAAATTGGACCTTTCAGAGATTTCAGATTTTTTCCAAATATATCATTTCTAATAGGTTTATAAAAACCCTAAACAAATCCACCAAAGAAAATATCACTACATCAAACCATGCATTTAAAAAATAATACATTACAGCCAAATGTATCGTTGATTCAACCTAATAAATGTGACAGAACCCACTGGTCAAATGAACCGAACTATTTTTCTTAGTGGGGATCAGCCCGATACTCGGTTCATCGTAATAAGGGGACGCGTCATTAAGCGGGGCGTAATTCATCTGGCAATTCACTTAGCCATTGTTTTGCCAATTCCCGATCCGTTGCGCGCGTGTTTGCTTTGGGCTGAGACGTTCGATTCCCGTGCCACTTGGTCAAGCGTCGCGTTCCAAATTTATCGCCGGATCCAGTTTTTCGCTCGCCCGGGTATCCACGTGAACGCCACTTGTGCATTAATGAGTCGTGTAACTTACGAATATCCGTCTTCCCTGTACAAATATTGGCTTTTCTAAATCCGTAAACACGCGCGAAAAATCGGAGAGCGCATCGGCGGAAAATACTGGCGCGGCGGGGAGTTCTGTTGAACGGAAGGAATATGATTAATAACGAGTTTTGGGCGGAATAGGCGCGGAGAGTTGGGTGTGCATGGGGATATGGAGGGATGCATTAGGCAGGGGCCAAAGTTTAGAAACTTTTCAGGGTAGGATCTCTGTCAAAAGTTTTTGATTAAAGTTAATTGAAAAGGGTATAATTCAAAGCAATAGTGCCAATTTCAAATTGGCATTGTATTTCAAAGTACTGAAATAATTAGAAATATATTTTAAATATATTGCAATAATGACAACATATTCCCAGTATATTGAAAAAATATTGGGAATATATTTCCAGTATATATTTCCAGTATACCGCAAAAATTGGGATCATATTGGGAATATATCGGAAATATTTGTCTCCTAAATAGCCAATATATTCCTACTTTCTCTAGAGCCAAATTCTGACTCCAAATAAGCGCAATCCTCAAGTTCCATTCCAACCTCGGCACTCCATCTTGGCCAGCGAAATACTTGAGAATGGAAATTTCGTCAAATAATCGCGTCCTCTGAACGGCTTTGTTCAAGCTTCGGTTTAATTGGATCGATAGCTTAGTTAATTAAACGCCAATTGACGTCTCCGATCGAATCGTGCAAACGTAATTGCAAACAAACAGACGAGTCGGGGTAATTGATGGATCTTTCGCTGCTCCTCGTGTCGATAGACACGGCTCTTTGTCCACTGCATCGTTATAACGAATGCGCCAGTAGGTATATTGCTGACTTTTATCCTTGAAACGCAACATTGTAGCAGTGACTGCACGTCCCAATAAGAAACGCAAGACAAGTGCGATAACCCTACGTGTTTGCCGAGAAAAACAATAAATACTCCCCTCCAGCTCGCTCCCTTCTTGAATGATAGTAACATGGCACAATACCAGCTCTCAATTAATCAGCTCTTCAGCATTCGGCTGAAAACGAAGAAAAATGGTTATCGCGTCCAAACGCCGGCTATCGTCATGCGAAAAATATGCCTCCATTGACATTGATAACGAAAAAAGCGCCGAGTTCCTGCCTTGTTTCAGTCTAATTAGCATATCGCAGGTAACGACGCGTGAATTGCAAATCGAGCCGATAACTTGCCGCTCGAGTTATTAGCGACGCATTATGCTCGGACATTGTAGGAATCGCGAAACAACGGGATCGAAACATGAGAATCGTGCGGATTTGCAATGAGGATGTGCTGATTGAAGCGAATGACTCCCATTGTCGGATGAGTAGAAAGTATACTGAGGTTTCGTATAGGGTCCAATGTACGAATGTAACACTTTATTAGCGGTTAAGTCTTTCACTATAACGAGCCTACAATAAATATCACTTACGAAAATATCTCGTGCATGAATCTTGAGTGCGATTCGAGTGCCGCCGACTCCCGGCTATCTCGGATCAACGATTGTATTATGCGTTTAATTGCGACGCCAATTTTCCTGTCGCGCGTTCGAGTTGAAAAACGGTCGCAGCCACTGTTGAAAGGGCTAGGTGACCCGGGCGGAGTTCGGTGGGACGCGCAAGGATTGTCCGGATTAAGGGAGGAGTGGACGATTTTGTGGATGAATGCAACTTTTCTATGCGCCATGTTCCAGATGGAACAACTGTTTAGAGAACGTTGAAATGCGGATGATTAGGTTAACGTTTAGTAAACCACGACGTTTTCTAAACGTTAATACAACCCCAGCAAACGAAAACCATTAGAGACCATTCACTGTAAAACAGAATGAATTTTTAAGACGTTTCAAAAGAAACTTATTCGTACTAATTCGTCTTATGTTAAGACGCTATGAATGTCTTATATTAAGACGATGGTGTCTTACGTTAAGACGCTGGTGTCTTACGTTAAGACGCTGGTGTCTTACGTTAAGACGCTAGTATCTTACATTAAGACACTGGTGTCTTACATTCAGACGTTAGTGTCTTACATTCAGACGTTCCATTCTTGTATGCTTTTGTAGTGTTAAGTTTACCGAAAAATTAATGAGGTTTTTGAACATTTTGGATTTAACAATGTACTAACATACATTTTATCGGTACCAAGTAACCTCAAATTCGTCTTAGGCGTATTTTTGTTTTTCAAATCTACCGTTTATAACTGATTCATACTTTAACGCAACAATTATTTCAAACTTTCAACTGGTTGGCCTACTCATCTTCGGACGCTGAACGTTAAAAAGGGAGGATAATCTGGAGAAGCCATTAGAAATTTCATTCCAACGTCATAATAGATCATAAACCATTAGAAACGATTTAAAAAATTCTAATGGTTTCAGTTGCGTCTTTGAAATGGTTTCTAATAGTTTTCGTTTTCTGGGACTATCCCTAAGCATTATACAATTTTCTAAGCCTATATTACGTTTGGTATGTTTCCCCGTGCTAAAATCTTCTAGTTATTCTCAATGGGAGAATGTAATTTTGAAAATTTGGATTTTCAAAATTTACTAGCTCTAACGTCTGTTCCTAACATTTTTAAGTAACTATAATAAAGGACTGGATTTTTAGCAAATTCAACATTCATTAGAATTGAGTGGAATTCATTTTTTTTATTTCTATAAATAGTTGAATTAATTCTAATTCAGGAACTCAAAGTAAACTTTTTCAGAATGTCAATCTAACTGGTGTTTAAAGAAATTGAAAAGAATTCGTTTTATCGGTCTGAGTCCAGATTTTGAAAATGAATATAAACGAATTGCACTGAGAAAACTAGATGGCGATTTCCGCCATTTAGATGGCGACCAGCGCCATTTAAATTGCGAAAATCGCCATCTCGATGGCGACCAGCGCCATTTAAATTGCGAAAACCGCCATCTAGATGGTGCAGGTCGCCATCTGGTTTTCTCAGTGTGGTCGTGGGAAACATTGAGATAAATCACTGGGATAGAACGGAATGGAATGGAATTCAAATTAAAATTATGAATTAGAAATATTCCCACTAAGGAATTCATTATTTAATAATAAATATTTTATATTCATTTCTATCAAACATCATTTGCAGGGTCCACCATCGAACAACCAAGTATTAAGATTGATTCAATGTTTGCTGTAAAACTTGACTCAATCTTCCTCATCCCCGATTTTCGTAAATTGACTCAGTCTTGAATCTCTGATACAACAAAGCTGTACCAACCCTAATAATAAATCCAAGCCCATGAGGTGATCCACTTACAAATCTATAAGACTCATATGGTAATCCATGTGGGAACGTATATATATAATTATACATACGTTTGTAATATAAAATATTACAATATTTTTGTTAAAAATCCGAAAATTCTAAAACTATTTGAATACATCGCAATGTCACTGTAAAAAAATCCTCTGCCAGCTTTGCACCCATTGGTGTAGTTTCAGTCATTTTGGACAACCCTCTTCAAGGAAAAATGTATGAAGCAGGAATCTGAGATTGAAGGTATATTCTATTTATACACAAACAAACTGAAGCGTAAACTTCCCTATTGAAAGATAAAAACTATTAGAAACTGTCAAATACTTATAGGAAAAGTAGACAAAAATTGTATAGAAATATATAGGCCTACAATTTCAAGTAAGAACTGATACGCTGATTTAGCATTGGTAACCCATCACTATAATAGGTACAAATTTAAAGTTAGGTTACTTTCAATGATTGTGCTGCAACCCATTTTTCTTTCGAAAAAATAAAAAATTCTGGACCATAAAAAAAGAGTTGATAATATCTGAAGGTGACTAAACTGAAATTCCATTCTGCTTCTCTTCAGATTTGGTCTGTTCATTTCCAAACTAAGTTATACATCTCTTGAAAATTGAAAAACTGAACGCCATCAGTTTTTGAACACCAGCTATAGAATCCGCAAAGCCATAACACGTGTCCCACATCCCCGAAAACTAGGTGACATTAGGGTCCGTAACATTACCATAGCCATGCCATAACTCGGCGAATTTGATCCACTTCGCCCGCGTGCCGTTTCCTCCCTTCTTTTCCCTCATTTCCAGTTGAACCATAAAGGGCAATCATTCCCTTTCCTAATTCGCTTTCGTCATTCCCAGTCTCGAAAGGGATAATTTGACGAACCGAATCTCGCATTGCTTTATCTCGTCGTTATCCGCCGGGGTAACTTTCCGAATTCATCCGTCGTCGATTTCACGTGCACATTTGGCCCGAGGGGACGAGGCGCAATGATAATTCAATTCCAAGCAAACTGACTGCGACGGACAAATAAAGTTTCCGTAAGAGGAACTATAATGTCAGACATTACTCGGATACAACTTTATAGATGTTTCATTTACATCTAGATGTCCAAATTTTGGAATAGATCTAATGTGAGATATCACTTTGAATTTGGTGCAAGATTTCAGTTAATCAGGTATATGAAATCAGAATATTATGTTACGGAAAATCATGTTAGATGTGAGGAACGATATATCCGATTGTTTCTCGATGGACGGAAATCAGATCCAAGTCCCGAAGCGATGATTAACAGATGCTTAGATGGTCATTAATATTCAGACGAATAGCATTGTGAATATGTTAAAGAAGTATTTGTTCAGAAGATTGGTATATTTAATTCTTCAAAGGAAAAATTTGCCCTTTTTACATGAAAAGAAAAAAACAAAAAATAGATTTATTTCAAAGAAGAAAAACTGAGGTTTAAGAAATCCCAAGGTGATTTCTTCTCTTAACCTATTCATAACATTTTGAAAACGCGTCAAAAACGTTTTCGGACAATGAAATCATAAAAAGTACACCTATGCCAAGATGAATTCAATATTTCGTTTCGTTTTCCCTCATTTTCCAGCGTCACAGTGTAATTCCGTCGCGGAACTGGAATTCATTGAATGAACCACGTGTCGTTAAAAGTTGCGTAATCCTAGATTGACAACAATGGCGTGGTTTTATGGTTGCGTCGCGGAATCGGTGCATCCGGAGAAATTGTTGAACAAGTTAAAAGAAGCGATGCGATCTGTGAATCAATTCCGAGCAAATGGAAGTCCATTTGGATTCCCACATGCGGCATTTGTAGCCATAAACGACCTTCGAACTTCGACGCTTCGATGGTGGAAATTGGTGTGGGAATTGGACGATCGCCTGCATTCCCTGGAAACGTTACACAATGTCTTTGATAATTATGTAATTATTGAATTAAAGGAAAGACGTAGACTCTTGTCTTCCGCCGTTAATTGTTGCGTCGTTTAGTTCGCATTTATTTTAATTTGGCTACGTGATATTTAGAAAGCTAATTAATCGTGATAAATGGAACAAACAATTAATTTACTTGAACGGAATCCCAGATAGACCTACATAAAAACCAGGTTACATACAAACAGCTTACTTACGAAATCCAACAAATCATTCTTTCACGTTGTTGGTCATTCCAGAAAAATGCTTCAAACTCAACGTTGATCAACTTTTATGGGAACTCCTGGAGGAAAATGACCAAATTCCGTTAAAGTCACTTTTATTAATTTTTTGGAGACTTTTTTTACTGCACTTTCACAGACTCCCCTGATAGAACATCAATTTGACATATATCTAAAATATATATATATGTAATATACATCTTGTTCTATCGGGGTCCGATAGAACATATTGCATGTTTGTCAATTGCACGGAAAGAAAATTCTTACTATTTTAGTACAGACAAAGCTGACAATATTAATAAACGGTTATTTTATACGAAAT